>JAKUCM010004691.1:0-33330 GCA_023374145.1 Lepidium sativum | reverse complement strand
TGGTGAGATTTTTAATAAGACCAAACAGAGTCAGATTTTTACAAGAAAAGGTTATTAACATGAAGTTGCTATCTTGCTAGCAAGTTGTCTTTAGCGTCTAAGAGACAATTGTTATTAGGTAACTAGTAATGCGAGTGGGATTAACAACGTTGGTCTGTCTCATTTTGGATCCGAACGAAAAATCCATGAACTTTGACAATCAAGGACAAATTCGATATGGAAATTTCAAGCAATTGTTCTTCCAAATAAAGAGATCACAACATACCATTTTCGAAAGCAAGAATCTGTAAAGAAAAATTAGAACTTTAACATGTACAACACAAGTTGGAAGTTAACAGAAAGATAAGATGATCAATTTACAAAGACGATCAACAAAATAGAAACCTTTTGCTAACCGCCATGGCCATCCGACCTTATATGTTAGTTAAACTTAAACCACAGAATCAGGCGTCTTCTCAGAGCCAACAACATGGGAATCTTGCTTCACCGCCGCAAAATCCACATCAGAGCGGCTGAAATTAGTCAAAGCGTCATGTCCAATCAGCTGAATAACGGCGTTGTCGTAAGCTAAAGCAGCTTCGTCGGCGGTTTCAAAAGTCCCGAGCCAAATACGATCAGGTCTTCCTTTACAATTCCCACCACCGTGAGCTCTGCCGCATCTGATCTCAGCCGCCCACTTTCCCCACGGCCTCTGTCTTACCCCACGAAACTTCTTTTCATGCCCCGTCGTCGCTTTCGCAGCAAGAAGCCTCGCCGGAATCCTGATATTGTACCGAGTCTTGCCGACCTCAACGAAATCAGAAGGGTCGATGACGATTTCTTTAACAAGCTTTGTCCCTCGGCGGCGCAATGGCAATTCGTCTTCGCTGCTGGAAGAATAGGTCGCCTCAACGTCGGTGAATGATATCCTCACAATTCGCTTCATCTTTGCCGGAAAAATCTAGGAATTTGATAACGCAGATGATTAGTGTTAGGGTTTGTGACCCTTGTTTCAGCCTTTTTAAGAAGGATTTTGTTGTTGATTTGATCAGAATCTCATTAGTCTAGCTTGGGCATTACTTAATCCAATCTCATACAGCAACTTATATCTGAATAATAAATGAGTATTTCCAATTTGATTTTGGAAAATATATTTTACTCAAATATTTTAAAGAAAATAGTAATATATAATTTTTTAAATTAATATTCTATAAATTAATATACACTAACTATTTTTATAAAATAATATAATTTTATAATTTTAAATTAAATTTTTGATTCAGTTAGTATACCGATAAATTAATAATGTTTATAAGTTAATATAAATATTATTTTAATATAATCTTGAGCTGATGTGGTCTCAAATGTAATGTCTCTTTTCGAAAACAGCAGTGTGTTTCTCGTTTTCCATAATCGCCACATTACCCAGAAAGGTACCTGACATGATTTGGGATGACCAAATTGTCGAATATACCAATTAAGAATTGTAGCTTTTCAATCAAACTGACTGTCGGATCGAGCATTAAATGTGTAGGTATGCCCGATAAACGCCACACTGCAGCTGCATAAGGACATGTGAATAAAACGTGATATGCTGTTTCAAGAGTCGCACAACAACTGTAACAAGTATCAGAAGCATCTATGTTCCTTTTGCGGAGATTATCACACACCGCCAATGCTTTTAAGCCTATGCGCCATATGAAATGTCTTAACTTTCAAAGGTGGATCATCGCTTGGCGCTACATCACCGGAGTTTCTTGCAAGCCAATATCCGCTTTTAACAACATAATTTCCATATTTTGTATAATTTCACACAAGTTTATCATTCTCTGTTGTTGTAGGTAATATCACTTTCCAAACTAAATAACGATCGTGTGGGTCTACCATGGCTTCTATTTGGTCGATATTCTAAGTTCTTGTTGTTTAGTCTATAAGTAAAGTGACTGGCAAATTCGGATCATAGGGAGGTAGTAGTTGTGGTGGTCTAGGAGGCATAGTTGGAAGCCATGGATCCAATCCAATTCGAGTTGATTAGCCATTACCAATACTGTTATTACTTCCAGGCCGGAGTAGTGTAGCTCCGTACTTTAGAGATCTCCAACCATAGGACGGATGAGTCCTTATTGGTGCATTGAACAAGTCACTGTGTGGAAAATATTTGGCTCTTAATACCCGATTCAAAAGACAGTTTGGACAGTTAAGTATTTTCCATACGTGGTTCGCTAAAAGTTTGGTTAAAAGTACTAAAGTCACGAAACCCTGACCGTCAACTTCTTCCAAGCAACCCAAGGAAGTCGCTTTTGATGTATATTTGATCCCCACCAATATTGACTAATTAGTTGTGTTAGTCGATTTGTAAGCTAGAGCTTTAATCGCTGGTAGTCGGAAACAATTCATCGTACACCGGAAGTGCGTAAGCTAGAGCTTTAATCATTGTCTCCTTTCCTGCCATAGAAAGAAATTTATTTTGGCAACCCTGAAGTCGGTTTTGTACACAGTCAACTATATATTGTAATTCATCTCTCTTACTCCGTCAAAATTGTACTGGTAAACCCAAGTACTTCCCACTTCCCACCACCCTGTGTATTCCTAATATTCAGGAAATTCATCGTCCGATTTCTTGTCCTACTATAGACGCGCGATGCCCAAATGTGATAGGAATTTTCAAGATTAATCAACTGACCTGAAGTGGCAGCATATTCCTCAAAGATATTTCAAAGATGCACACTATTAGTGGTATCAACTTTTAAGAAGAACAATGAGTCATACACAATAAATAAATGTGTTAATGTACGACCGGTTCTTCTTTCTTAACACCTTTTATTTGTCCAGCATGCTGAGCATCCATGATTATTGAGCTTAACACTTCAACTCGGTAAATTAAATTATCGACCAGTTTACGTAAATAATGACATCATATTTATGAGACGTGTAAGACTAGGTTTAAAAATTTGAACATATGATATTTTTCCTCAAGCGATCTTCCATTACGATATATGATATAATATTATGATTGTATCGCTTTCTTATATATCATTATCATATGCACATGAAATCAACAAGTTCTTGGACTAATGATTCGTCTCCAGAAGTTGTGTCGCACCACGAAATATCACTGCAAGAAAAGATCAATCAAACAGGTAAAAGGAACATTTACCAAAATATCAACCTAATCTACCCCAAACCCATTTTCCAAATACAAGTACTTTTTCGGTAGTTTCGTGACCACTGATTGTTTTTGTGTTGTAATCTAAATAAAAAGTCATATTTTTTTATTAGCAGGCACTAGTAATTGAGATTAGTGATTAACGACCACGATTAAAAGTTAAGTTTCTTTGTTCTTTTTTAAAATTACTATGATCAGTCGATATGTTGTTTTTTAATTTGTCACTGCAACAAATCACAACAACTTATCAACCAAATAATATTTTCTGTTTGATGTGGGAAATATGTTTTATCCTCGCATAAAAAGTCGAAACATTTGTGTCATGTCTTTTACCCATAACATGCATTATATGAACTTCATTTCAAAGTTTCATTTCAAAGTTACATATAAGAAAATTAATTTTAGTCTCTGCTTTTCAATTTTTATAATTTGATGGAGTTTTACTAGGATGATGAACACAAATATACGTGTTCCATCAAATAATCCAATACAATCTCTAAAATAAAGCTAGTATCAATTATCATTCGTCAAAACTAAGTTTACTTTTGTGGACTTGCCTTCTTCTTGTTTTATCGTATTTGCTGCATACATGAAAACAAAGAATTTATTTTTGCAGTATTCGTTGCATGTTGATATCTTTGAGCAACACTTCTTATAATCTTATTTAACTCAACTACTTCAAAAAAAAATTGCTACCATTTCTTCAATTTAGACATTATGAGTTTCTTGTAAATCATACTATATGTAATTAACATCGTGGAATATGCTTCAAACTATTTGGTTCATCTGTATAATTTCATAATACTATTGATATGATCCATTCATAAGTTATTGAACATGATGCTATCTCGCACCTCTATCAATCATATATCAATATTAATCATTCATACAAATTATCATCATCGTCGTCCAACATTCATTAATGCATCTGTAATACCATAAAAATATCAAATATCGCATTTAATATCTTTATAATCCAAAAATTAAACCAAAATGTCATAGACACTAATATTAAAACAGATTAAAAAGATACAAAAATATTAAAATATCATAAGCAACAAAATATAAAACAAATTCTTTAAAATATAATTCATCAACTTTGACTTTAGTTTTACTGAAGGCAGGTGGTTTAGTGGTGTTGTCACTTTACAAATATTCAAGGCATCATGGATCGAACCCCCTACATATAGGAATAAAAAAAGATTTAAAAAGTCACTAGGCTAATTGAATTAGTTCAAGAGTTCAAGAGTTCAATTAGAACAAAAAGAACTATTCATATATATGGTATACAAAGATTGAATTAGTTCAAGAGTTGTTATGTATGCTAATTACTCTAAAAATAATTCTATGACTCGTACTGTTTGACACGGCAATTTTGGTAAACAGGTACTTAAGTTCATATTTTAAAATATTGTAAATCAACTTCTTTCTGTAGAAATGATATTTTAACCAGTTTTATATATTTAACTTTTAAAGAGAATTGATATAGGGTGATTCATAGTCAATTTGTGTGGACAATGAATGAATTGAATTCCGAGGTCACAGCAATAAAAGAATAAAGGAAACCATTTTGGTCATTCATTATAAAATTATTAATTGGATATTTGACTATTTTCACATGCTTGACTTAATATCTTATTAATCTATTAACAAAAAAAATCAGCTAATTTAAGAGAAACCTACCATTCATAAACAGTGTGCAAGTGTGTCTGGTGGTTGGTTGATAAACCAAATAAGCAAAATTAAGGTTCCACCATATAGACAATTGCAGATTAAAACCTCAAATCAAATATAGTTACAAAAATACATTAAAAAAAGAGACAATGCATATATCAAATTATGCAATAAGATCTTTGGATGAACTACAATGACAAAAGCAATCGCTTTATAATAGGGAAAAATGTAAAATGCATGTATCTCCTGCGTTGGTTAATAAATTTCTTATATGAATTTTAATTTCTGGGAAGTGGGCTCCATTTAACATATGTAATGTATCAATAATTTTGTATAGGTGTTGCCTCTTGCGTGCTACACCGAAAAAGTAATGATTTCAAGAGATGATTAAAGTCAAATTTGACTTTAAGATGCAGTGATTATATATGGTTTCATAATTTGCAGATATTTTACGCATAAGCAAATAATCTGCAAGGAAAACAAATTCCATTGCAGAGAAGAGGTGACGAATGGTTTAAAATTTAATAGATTAGTTGACAAAAATAAATTCTATAATATATAATATATGTATAATATTATTGTTATATACACTCAAAGACTTCATCACAAGTTTGCAATATAATTGGAAATCCAGAACCAACCAACTAAAATAGTTTTGTCATGAGATAGTAAGAGAAAACAGGCTGTGTCAAATTTCAATATTTTTTCACCTTTTCCAATAATAAACAATATACTCATTCTTCAGTATATAAAATTCATTAGTTAAAGCAAATCTATAATCAACTTTTCCTTAATTGTATACAACATAAATAATGAACCATTAAGAAAAGAAGAAAATGACATGATGAGAGAAAGAAACATCCTCGTTGTCTGCCGAGAAATATTTAAACACATCAATCTATTTATAAATTAGAGGGAAAATCCAAAAGTAAAAAAAAATTATCGTTACACCTAAATACCTATTAAATAATTGCTCAATCAATCAATAACTAAATCAATTTTATTTGTTACCTAATACTCGGAACTTATACAATTACATACACCCTAAAACCCTATATAGATAGATATACGAAGGCCATTTGATTAATCACTAGCTCTCCTCTCTCTTCCTCTCTTGTAACAGTAAACATGGGAGTTCTCGATCCTCTGTCTGAATATCTCTCTAACTATTTCGATGTCTCAATAAAAAGACGAAAGAAGCGTAAAGTCATGCAGGTAACTAAAATCCATTAATATCGATACTGTTTAGCTTTGGTTTATTAAGTGTTTAACCTTTATTTTGTAATAAGAGCAGACAGTAAATATAAAGGTGAAGATCGACTGTGACGGATGCGAACGCAAAATCAAAAACGCTGTTTCTTCTGTTAAAGGTTTGATCCTCTACCTCATATTCGCTACTTTTTTTCGTATCAATTAGGGCAAAAAGTTTTAAAATTGTGTTACAAGTAAATTATCATCCACACGAAAACTATGCATACCAAACTCTATACTTTGACTCTCTACCGTAATAATAACCACAATTACGCAATTTTCTATCAAATCAGCCAAATAAGGCATACTAATATATATTTTACCTAATTTTTTGTTTGAAGGAGCAAAATCGGTGGAATTGAACAGAAAGATGAACAAAGTAACAGTGAATGGTTACGCAGATCCAAAGAGAGTATTGAAGGCAGTGCATAGCACAGGGAAGAAGAAAGCTGAGCTATGGCCGTATGTTCCGTACACAACGGTGGCTTATCCGTACGCTGCAGGAGCCTATGACAAGAGGGCTCCTGCAGGTTTTGTGAGGAAGTCGGAACAAGCTCAGGTTCAGCCAGGAAGTACAGACGATAAGCTCATGAACCTTTTCAGTGACGAAAATCCTAACGCCTGCACCATCATGTGAATAAGGTTTTAGCAACCTACGTTGATAGTTTATAGTGCGAACCGTTTTTTTTTTTATATTGTATATAGAGTCGGAAGCAAAGCAGCTAAAAGTTATTAGTAATTTCATACTCATGTGTTTAAGTACTTGTAGATCTTTTAATCTCATATATGTTTTTTTTTGTTATTTTGTTGTTTTATAATTTGTGTTTCATAAAGCATGCACAATGCTAGATATTATGTTGGGAGCATTAGATTGAGATTAAAATTATATACGAATATTGTACTTTATGTTTGGTGTTGGTAATACACTATATAGTTAAAATGTTTTTATTTAACTACAAAAAGAATAAAGAAAAACTCACAATCAGGGTTTTTAAATTTAGTTAAAATGTTATGTTTTCTCCATATCTAGAAAACTATAATTGAATCTAGAATTAATCGTAGAAAAAGACAATGATGAGATGAAATTTGTTTCACTAATTAATTTGAAGATCAGAAATAACACAATTGAAATAATAATTTACAGGGCAATGGCACTAAACCAATTTATAATATATTCGATTTTGTTTGAATTACTACTAGTATCTTAAAATTACGAAAAAAATGCAACTGAAAACCTAGAGATCAGACACCAAATATTCTATATTATACAAATGGAGTATGATATGTTTTATTTGTTCGGTTGAGATGTCGGACAGTGACATTCTTATTAAACATTCCGTGATTAAAGGATAAGTATGGCGGTGAAGTATTCAACTTATAAATTTGGTTCTTTCCAAAAATATCTTAGCTTACAATTATATCAGAATCATATTGAAAAAAATAATTAAATAATAAATATACATTAGACCAATATTTATGTAAAAAGCGTTTTGTGGAGGCAGTGGTTGGTTAATTAAAAGTTGAAAGATTCTATGACGCTAAAGAATCCTTGATAAGTGAAAAAGCCATAAATCAAACATTTTCTTACATTTATGCCCTTTTATTACATAACTATGACACGTGTATTATCCAACGGTAAATATTTACATGGATAGGTCCCATTGTATTAGTACGTAATTAATGGTATTGTTCCTCAGTGGAAGTAGATATGTCGCTGATTATATCTTTAGATAACATAAGATATTTGTTAGTCAATATAAATATAATGGATAGTAAATCATTCAACATGTACTTCCTTATCTGTTTATCTGATCGTATTATAATTTGGACCATAGCAGGAGGTTGACGACCACCAGTAAGGGGACAAGATTTAATTTGTCGAGTATAAAATCTATTAATTGTATAATTACGTGGTTGGTTAAGGAAAGCTTTCAATCTTCGAGTTGAAAGTCAAATTCGATGAGCATAATATTTGTTGTTGTTGTCAACTAAAACTAATAATATATGAATCATTTGACAAGACGATTGGAAGACATGTAAGTACTTCATTGTCGGTTGATGACATGACTAATTATAAATTATGACCCCATTACAAAGTAAACATATTCCGAAAGTCTTCTATGGCATGTGAATTTGTGAAAAGACATAAAACTAATGGACAGATGAAGAAGTAACAGAGCAAACGCGTGGCGTAGAGACTTTGAAATCAATGTTTTGTTGATGTTGTGAGGCCCAGGGTTTAGGAGCTTTCTGTTTAATTGCCATGAGTACGATGTTTGGCTAAATCATTCGACTTGACACACTAATCACGACTGGGAATGAAACAGATGATAATCTAGAAATGTGCAGTTTACATCAAACGTTAATAAAAACCATATGTAGTGTTGGATACTGATTTAACAGATCATGTGAGCATATACAGATTTTGGTGACTCGTTTTTTTCATGAAAGGAACATATATTGGACTATTGAAGGTACCTGGCAAATATGAAGTTAATAGATCACATATGGATTGATAAATGAGTTGTAAAGATCCTAATGCTTCTACTTTGAGATTCGCTTAAGAAATTTTGCTGGAAAATGAAAAGGCACAAACAATTTTACGAGTTCAAATTCCTGTGTGGAATTCTACGTCTTACTGAAATCTTATTTTCAGAATGAAAAGATCGTCCAATTCCCTATCGAGACAAGTGAAACTCTTAACAGATCCTCCGCACGCTGGGCATACTGTAACACCTGCGTTCCGTGGACCCTTCAAGTGATTTCGGATGGGTTCGAGGGACAAAGGAAGTTGTGTGAGGAAGTAAGGGAAAGTCTGGGGTTTTGATCGAACAAGGCCAAGTGCCATTCAGACAAGGCTAAATGCCATTCAGACAAGGCAATGTGTCATTCGGACAAGGCAAAGTGCCATTAGGATAAAGCCATGTGCCATTCGGACAAGGCCGCAGGAATTCGGACAAGGTCGCGAGAATTTCGGACCAGGCTGCGTGAAGTTCGGACAAGGTCGCGTGAAATTCGGACCAGGCCACGGGAAATTCGGACCAGGCCGCGGGAAATTCGGACAAGTCCATGAAATTCGGATAGGGGAGTGACAGTGTCCGAACGGGTAGTGAGTTCGGACAGGGAGTGATATGTTCAGACAGGAAGTGAAGTGTTCGGACAGGGAAGTTGAGTGTCCGAACTGAAGGGAGTGATAGTGGGAAGTGGTTGGGCCGTTCATAGGTCGGTCCGGGACATAAGTGTCCAGCGGGTTGGACTTTATCCAATTCAGGTGGGTTCGAATTTTGCCCACCTTGGGCGAATTAAGTTTAGGGTTTTTCACCCAAAACCCTATAAATAGGGCTAAAAACTGCCACAGCCCAAAAATCATCACGAAAATCTCTAAGGAAATCAGAATCATTGCAAAAGAACTCTAAGACCGAATTTTTGCCGAATCGAGCAAGGGAAAGAGCGGATAGAGAGAGATCAAAACCGGATCCGAGTATCTTGATTGGCAATCGCATCAAGAGGTATCAGAAAAGGCTAAGGCAAAGGTGAGTTTTCGGGACCGTTGAGGTGATTCTTGGTTCGTTTTGGGCAATAGTGGGATTAAGTCTTAGATGGGTTAGGATTGTGTGACTGATTGGATGAACATGTACTGTTTTCCGTTCATGATTGGTGTTTTGGTTGATTCGGGTGAATCCGAGTAACTGAGGCAACAGATCTGATCAGACTCAGAGCATATGCGTATGCTGGACTCTGTGCATGAATAATGCTATCTCTGACTTGATTGCTTGTTGTTTGATACGTATCTGGTTTGGCCTAGTGGGACGGAATGGCCGACTCACTAAGCAAATTCGTTTGCTTACTCAATCTGCGTGATTGTAGGTGATTTACCCAAAGACTGTGAAAGTGGCTAAGTAGGAGCAAGACCGAGGCGAGAAGGAGGAATGATGGAATAAAACTGGGATAACTAGGTCTAAATACATTTAAATTCGAACATTCTTGCAAACTTGTTGTACTAGAACCTCTTGAGTTGGTTTATGCATATGTTTTGGGCTTATAAAACTGTCAAAAACCCGGAAAAAACTAAGTAAAGAAAGAACCTAAAACTGACTAAGTGTTTGGTCCGCCCAAGGACAAACTGAATCGAATCCGGACGTAGGCATCTTGAGTTAGGGTGTCACACATACCTCTTCCGCGCGTCTTTCTCGTGGCAAGAACAGAACAATTCGTTATCTCGAATTTATACTCACAAAATAAATTAAATATAATCTCTGGCACTAAATCTCTTCTCTCTCTTAAGTCTATGTAACTTGAGTTTTTCAAAGCTTATAATGAATATAGAATTTATATAGAGTGAAAGAAAGAACAAGCTTTGAGCTCAAAACTGATCCAACATATCTAAATAGAATCTAACCGACCCCAGCAAAATCTCAACATCACCTTATCTCGTGCTCTCGCTTTGATCGAAGATGATGCAATTTAAGAGATAGTGATTCACCTTCCCAGATCCTTAAATTGGATTTTTGGTGATATGTTTCAACTTAACAGATACTTGAGGCAAAGCCTCTGATAGTTAAAGAGTCTTCTCTTTTTTATTTCAATACTGAATACTCTTAATACTTGATAGTCTTCTAATGCTTTTTATCTTGACTATACTTCACATGAGTGTTTTACAATATAATTTAGTATTGTACTTATGTATATAGGTTTCATTTTAGCACAACTTTAATGTTACACAAATGGTGTCATGCAATTTTAAATATATTTTTTTTTTAACTTTTAATCCAAATTATTTATTTAGAATTTTAAAACTGACTCATTATATATATAAATAGATAGATTAGTGGTATAAAAACTTTAACATTGTTTTTAAGTTTGTGTCTATTTATTTCGGAATGACACTAAAGTTAGGAATAAGATTTACTATTAATGACCACAATTGTTTTGTTTTTGGTTAATGAATGACCACTATAGTATTAATTTTAGAAGATTGAGTATGAGAACTTTTAAGTGTAAGAGAGATTGGTGAGAGAGATAATGTGAAAAAGAAGAATTTTCTTTCTTAATTTTTTTCTAGAGAGTATTACACACATATATATAGAATATACACATATAGGGCTTTGCCAAATAGGGTCAAAACACTAAAATACAAACGAATCTATAAGAGGAAAGAAGAGGGAAGTCTCCCACTCTTCCCGAAGAGTACAGGGCGCTGGCCCTCTGCAGATGTCGAGGCAGGTGTGCCTTCTCTCTCGTCACGTATGGGAACAAGACACTCCTTTCTTCCAAGGGTCTTCTGATAACAAGATTTTTCACTCTAACACAGATCAAATATGCCAATACATTATCATAGTCATTGTAATACAAAGGTGTCAATCCAAATGGATGAGATGCTAGAAATTAAGATGTGATCGAATTTACCTAATTCAAGCCAATCAGTTGATGTCGAATTTAACAACCTAAGAGACAAAATAAAATGCAATACTGAAAGTAAGGGAAAGCAAGAACAAACATAAAGTTGAACAAGTAAAGAAAGCAAAAAGAAATCAGAATGATGAGGGGTTCTTGAGGATGAGAATAATGGATAAGTGGGTCTCCTAAATCTACCATAGATGCCTAACAAACTCATAATAGGTGATCTCTAGACAACAAGTTCATAAGTAAATAAATTCACTCTCATGGCAAATATTCTCAACAAGACTACAACCTAACCTAACTCCCATTAGCGATTTATAATCAAGCAGGCATGAAGAAACAACTTGCTAAAGCCAATAAACACTCTAGAAAATTAATCCCTTAGGCTAGACATGTAAATCTATGAAATTAGTTGGTTCATGAATTTCATCAAACACTTCATGGGTGTGGAAATTATCATAATCTGATCTCAATTAATCATAGAGAAATTAGCATTAAGTACACTAAAACAGAAGAGATCTAATCAAAATTAAGCTTAGACACCTAGGAGATCAAGGATTCCACACTAATCTAACACATCCTCAAGAACCCTAACTCTTTACTTAGATTTTGTCACCAAGAACACAAACCCAAAATTTAAAAACAAGTAGATAATCTTAAAGAACAAAGAAAGATAAGAAGAATGCAAAAGAAATTAAACTTAAATACTTAATATATCATAAGAAATCTGAATACAAAAGTAGAGATAATTTTCTGGTTTTTTCTCTGAGAACAAAAAAGTCTAAAACGTTGCTGCTGTGAAAAAATGAAAGAGGTCCCGTTTAAAAGTTGTGGGAACCCTAATTAAATAGGTCTAAACGAATTTGGTACAAAATAAGTAAAACCGAACCGAAAAAGAAAATTTGCTAATTTTCTCGCACAGGCCCGGCCCAGAATGATCAGTCTTTAGTAAATTTGTCATATCTTCCTAACCACGCATTAGATTTCTTTCAAACCATCGCCAAATGAAAGATAACTCGTGTGGCTATCATATGGTAAAATATGAGCTCAATCCAACGGTTAGAAGTCTTTCAAAGAAAATTAAACTTTTGACGTATTTGCATGATTCTACATCTCCAAATTTGTGTTCCGTCCTCAAGTCCAATTTCAAAACCTTCTCAATGCCCAAAACGATCCAGAAAGCTCCAAAGTACCTAAAAATTACTCCAAATACAATATGTATGTAATACAAATGCAAAGTATGCAATATGAAGGTAAACATACTCTAAAATGATAGTCAGGGTATGCATATGGATGCAAAACATGTAGAATAATGCACCTAAAATATGCTAAAATGAAGACATATCATCTTCTATGATCCAGCGGGCCATCCCAATGGTCTTTTCGTGGCTAAAGAAGCCTTAGCCTTCTCGTCCAATCTCAACTTTGTCAGCTTCCTTGTTTCACAAGTCTTTTCTTCCTTGACTACAAAGTTAACATTCCCCCTCAAGCTTGAATCTATGATGTGAAATTAGGTTCAAGCTTGAAAGTTGTAACTCAACACCTCATCAAAAAAACTTAGAAGAAAACCAATTGGGATAAAGCCATCTAAGGGAAAAAGAGTGTGGCTCATTGTCACGGTTTGGACAAGTTGATCTGCCCAAGTTTTGAGTGTACGAACTCACATACTCTTAAGCTCGCAGCTTTAGTAAAGATGTCCGCAAGTTGATCTGTGTTCTTGGTGTCGCAAGGTAAGATGACTCTTTATTCCACGTTTTCTCGAACTTTGTGGCAATCTACTTCAATGTGTTGTTATTTCATGGAACACCGAATTTGATGCGATGTGTATTGCGGCTTGATTGTCACAGTGCATTGGCGTTCTTTTATTTCAACTCCCAAGTGTTTGAGCAATGCTTTTAACCATATAAGTTCATCCGTAAGCTTCCTCATTGCCTTATATTCGGCTTCCGCACTTGAGCACGATACCACCTTTTGTTTCTTGCTCTTCCATGTTATTAGGTTGCCTCCAAGGAACGCGCAGTACCCGATTGTGGATTTGCGGTCTTGCTTATCTCCAGCCCAATCCACATCACAATATCCAACTAGGGTGGTGTTTTCATTCTTTCCCATTGATGTTCTTCATATTTTGTGGGTTTTGAGCTCATTATTACGGTTATATTTGGAGAATTTGTCTGTGTTTTATTGAGATTTCAGGTAAAAAACGTTCAGAGTTGGAATCATGCTTGAAGGTGGACTTTGGAGCGATCGATCAGTGCTTTAACAAGGAATATGCACACGATCTGAAGAACGACTTGGCCTCTAAGAGATCGACTCAATATCCAAAGATCGATCGATCAACACAAGGATCGATCGATCGATGCCCTTCGAAGAAACATAATTTCACAATTTTTCATCTCTTGTTTTGGGACCTATAAATACTTTTTTCCTATTTTATTTTTGAGAGCGTCTATGAGCTTTTGAAGAACGATTTTTACAGAAGTTTGAGAGTTTGTAAGCTAGGAAGAAGATCTCTTCACACTTGAGAAGAATTTGTGAATCCTATTTCTATTTATTAATATAATTTTGGTTTCAGTTCATCATGATTTGCTTGGTTCATTGTTCTATGTCTGAGTAGATCTTAGATCGGGTTTAAGGATTCTAGGGTTTTAAAATTCACTGTTAGAGAACAAATAGGATTGATGAATTGATGATTCTCCTTCTAATACTTGAGTTTAATGCATAGTTAAGCTTGATCACCTAGTCGATGATATTAGGTTGTTAATTTTCCATAAGTTTGTTAAGAACTAGAACTAGATTAGAAGAGTAGTTCCTTCACTACCAACGAGAGTTGATGCTAGGTTGGATTGTGGGTATTGAACCTAAGCGATAAAGCCTACTTGTAACCTGAAACCAACGAGAGTTAGGACCTTTAGATTATTAGTAAAGGGGTAGATTCAACGAGAGTTGGTTTATCTTTATTTATGTTCAAGCCGAGAATATGATCATATTAGTTCCTGAATAGTTTTCCTGACAAGAGTTCTAACTCCTGAATGAATACCCGATTGCTTTAGTTATTTGATTACATTCGCGTTTAAGTCGTTAGTATTTACTTCTCTGATTTTGGTTGATATAGCTTGCGATTCGATAGAAGTCGAAAGTGTGATCTGGTTCTCTGAAGAATTCGACCCTTAAATACTATTACGTTTGATGTGCACTTGTAGTAGGATATAGGGTTAAAACTCGTTGTATCAAGTTTTTGGCGCCACTGCCGGGGAACTATTAGTTGCTTTTCGATTTTCTGTTTACAGTTTCAAGTCTATATCGTAACTTACGTTTTTCTTTTTGTTCGTTTTTGTTCATTTTCAGGTTTATGACCAGAAGTCAAGGTTTAGAAAATCTATTCAACTTGGATAATTAAGAGCTTGCGAGGGTTGAAAGAGAAAACCGAAGAGCCAGGAATATGAATTCTCCAGAGAATCAAGCACAAAATCTGCAGGATTTGGCCACAGTGGTAGAACAATTGTAGAGAGAGCTGGCTGAGATTAGGAGAGCACGAGAGCCTGCTTAACGCAGAGCGATAGGTGACATGGACACTCCACACACCCGCTATCAAAATTGCTCAGCTATTCGACCTTCTGCGATTGAGAGAAATGATTATGAGATCAAACCACAACTTATTGAGTTGGTTAAGCAGTATGCCTTCAATGGACTTCCAGGGGAGAATGTTATGGATCACATAGAGAATTTCGAAGACATATGTGGCACCACAAGCTCTAATGTTGTACCTGCTCAAACAGAGCTTCTAGGTGGTTGTGTTCATTACCTCCAGGATCACTCAACACATGGGCTCAGGTTCGAGAAGCGTTTCTTGATCAGTTCTACACTTATGTCCAAGGCTGCAGCTCTCAGGAACAAGATTTTATCATTTCAGCAATGATCTGGGGAATCTCTGAATGAAGCATTAGAACGTTTCAAGGAGTATCAACGAGATTGTCCACACCATGGGTACTCGGATGAGCAGCTTCTCAACACTTTCTATAGTGGAATCGAGTGGGAGTACAAGAATTCACTGAATGCTGCCAGAAATGGAGACTTTATGACTAACACTAGGGATGAAGCTTTCACTTTGATTGATAACTTGGCTGCAAGTTCTGGTAGTCATTGTCCAGAATATGATCGAACTAGGAAGGTGAACAGTGTTGAGATTTAGAGGATTGATGACATTGCTGAAAAGTTAGATATTCTGATCCGAGCAAATCAGGGTAATCAGAAGAGTGTGAATCAAGTTGAGGACAACAGAGAAGTGGCTCGGGTTCGGGATGATTCAGTTGGTTCTGAAGACCAAAGCGAGGTCGATTATGTTAACTCGCAGAACAGGGAGCAAATCCCCAACTACCTTTCCTACAGGAGCACTAACGTCGAGAACCCTCAGGATGTTACTTTTCCAGCACCCACATTGCCTCAATGATCACCTTTTCAGGGAAAGCCATTCATTCAGAATTCAGGTCAGAGATGGGGTAATCAGAAGCCGTTTGTTCTGAATGCAGGAGGAAGTAACTGGCAAAGGCCATATAAGCCTTATGTACCACCGCCGATGCAGCAACAACCTTCAGCAGCAACTTCAATAACATCAAACGAAGAGATTAAGGCCTTGATTCAGCAACTTGCTGTTGAGCAACAAAAGACTACAAAAGAGCTTAATGCTAAGATGGACAACATCTACAATGATCTGAATGAGAAGTTTGAGTCAGTTTCTATGCATATCAAAAAACTAGACACTCAAGTTGCTCAGACTGCTGAGGCTATTAAACGTCCACACGGAGCTTTACCTGGAAAAGTTGAGAAGAATCCCAAGGAATCTTGCAATGTGGTCAATTCTTAAGTAGGAAGTTCAGTTGAGAGTAAGTACAACCCTCCTATTCCATATCCTAAAGAGCTTGTGAAGATAGGAGATCGAGGAGAGTTCACTATACCTTGTCGAGTTGGACAGCTAGTTTTCAGCGATGCCTTGTGTGATTATGGAGCTAGTATCAATGTAATCTCTTTGGAGACTATGCAGAAACTCGGTATTGAACTAATGCAAGAGTATCACTCATCAGTTTCTTTTGGAGATGCATCTTCTAATGTATCTAGAGGAAGACTTGTTGACTTCACTCTTCTGGTTGGGAATTGCAATATCCCTACAAACTTTACTGTTGTTGAAATGGCAAGAGAAGGAGTTGTTCCGATCTTATTGGGAAGACCATTCCTCAACACAGCTGGTGCTAAGTTAAACTTCCTAAGTCAGAGAGTCATGTTGCAGAACATAGACAAGGATGTTTCATATCCTATTCGAGCTTCATCGAGTAATTCCTGTGGGATGATTCGAGATGATGGAGGGAAGCAAGTAAGCACTGAATCATTGACTCAGGTTGCAGTATATGGTGAAGAAGACAATGATTGTGATGAGGAGTATGGGTTGCTCCGTGAACAGGAGAGGGACTCAGCTGAACATCAAGACACTTGTATCCTTTATCGTCTTGACAGATTCTGCAACTATGATGTTAAAGGTTTTGTTATCAAAGTTTTTGCAGGTAGTCCTGGCTTTGATACTTCTGGAATCTACATGGTCAAAGAGATTTTCCGGGATGGAACTGTTGCATTTTTGGATGTTTCAAGAAAGACAATCCACAAAAAAGATGAACAGTTGAAGAAGTTCATCATTAAGGAGATTAGTGTCCGAGGAGTGAGCAAACCTCACTTAAGCGTTTCTGCCATCTGAATGGCATCCGAGTCAAGCTAATGACAGTAAAAAAACACTGAGTGGGAGGCAACCCACTATTAGGTAGTTTTTTTTCGTTTTTCTTTTAGTTTGCATTCGTTTTTGTTTTTGTGTTTTTGTTCAAAGTAGGAAGCTGTCGGAAAGCAATGATCAATTGATCCACTCAACGATCGATCGATCAATACACATATTAGGTTTGTGCATGATCTGTTGCTTGACCGAACAAGCATTGCCCGATTAATCGAAGTAAAAGACTGCACGATCCAGAGCACGACATGCTAAAGATAGATCGATCGATCACAAATTTGAAAGAGAAAACTATGCTCGATCCATTGATTCACTTCCCATGCCTGACATGATCGACCTTCATCCATCTATATCGTACGCACGATCCACTGCACGAGTGAGCACTCAGAGATCGACCAGCTATTTAAGAAGAAGTTACACACGATCCATTGCACGACCGAGCACTCAGATATCGATTGAGCTATTTAAGATGAAGTTACACTTGATCCATTGCCCGATTTAGAAGGTAATGATCAATCGTTCTTTGCTCTTGAGAGCACATATCGATCAACATAAGGATCGATCGATCCTTGACACAGGTTTGTCTTCTTAAACGCGCAAAACAATTTCAATGGAGCATTATTTCTATTCCGAAAAATTTTAGACCTCGATTTCTCTCTAATTTTTTATCCATTTTTAACGATTCAAAAGTCTAATCCGCTTAGAATTTCACCATATATCTGATTATGTGGTTCATTACTCCGATTAGCAAAGGTATGTCCTCTAAATTTGAATTTATGTCCGATTTTGGAAGTTGAATTGGGTAAAGGGGAACTTGCTTTCTTTTTTTATTTTCATTGATTAACTGATGCAAGTGCCTTATTCTTACATGAATTCGACCACCTTTTGCTGTTTGGATCATTGAATTTTAATCAGAGATTGCTTGTTAGGTTGAAGGAGAATTTCTAGAGGAATTTCGAAAATTTAGGCTTGATCTTGATGATTGTAGTTCGATTGATGCATTGCTGTATGTTGATCTTGTTTAATTGAATAAGTAATCGGACCACTGATCATTTGTATGCCTAAGTTATCGAACTCTTGTGAATTTTCTCGATCACAAACTCATTTTTTCGGTTATGTCTCTGTTATTTCATTGTAGATGGTTCGAACATCAACTACTAATCCTTAGAAGCCTACAAAGAAGGTCTGAGCATCTTCGAATCTTCAGAGTGGTAAATCGTCGCAACAACATGACGATGCACCTAGATATGGACAGCTTGGTAAGTGTTTGTCTTGGCCGAGACCAGAACATACATATTTTATTGATAATGTGGCTAGCAGGGAGACTCCCTCTTTTGTCAAGACTACGATAACATATAAGGATATAAAGGAAGGAGATGGTTGGAAGAGCTTTCATGAAAGCTTCTATGATCAACTCCTCACAAACACTTTGATTCTAATGAAGTTCCTTTGCCGTGAGACATTGCATTAGATGGGGATTCTTGAAGATGTTACTAAGCTGTTGGATAATCTTGGTTTGACCAAGTTCTGTTTTGATTTCACATCCACTTTATGCGAAGGTCGTTAGACAATTTTTAGTGACATGTAATCTACATATGTGTGTTGATCCTCACAGTCTGGTTTATGCTCAGTACCTCACGTACTTATATAGAGGAGCTCTTTATACGATCACCATTCAAGAGTTGTGCCAGGTATATATTTTTGATGAGTA
Source organism: Lepidium sativum (assembly GCA_023374145.1). Classification (NCBI taxonomy): domain Eukaryota; kingdom Viridiplantae; phylum Streptophyta; class Magnoliopsida; order Brassicales; family Brassicaceae; genus Lepidium; species Lepidium sativum. The sequence goes on along the minus strand of JAKUCM010004691.1, from coordinate 14,382 downwards.
TGCAGTTGGACAGAAACCATCGAAGAAACCTCCTCCGAAGAATTCATTGTGGTACTTGTTGTCTGGTGATGGGTACCAGGGTAAGTATTCAAACCTTACTCACATCAGGAATCCTGCTATTAGGATAATTTCTAAGCATATTAGGTCGACCATTCTAGCTAAGGAAAAGTCAAGCAGTGTCACCAAATCTCAGCTAGAGTTCTTGCACGAGGCCATCTATCCTTTGGTACTAGATCTTTACCAAAATCCTACTAATGCTACAAGTCCTCCTTTGAACATCAACTGGGGGTATCTATTTGAGAATGAGCTGATTCAACGCAGATTTAGAAGTGACTCGAGGAAGGGAGTAGTTGAGCCGATTGGTAGTCTCTTGACACCAATTTTTAGATTTCACGGATTAGATCTCAGTCAGACAGAGGTTGTGCAGATGATTGATTTAATCGATACAGCTTCCTAGGCCAGATTTGGATACTTATTGGAGAAGAAGCAGTGGACTTTTCTCGATGACACGCCAAAGATGATATATGTGACCCTTCCAGCTCCTCACATCACTTCGGTTACCTGCAGAGAGAACATGAAGTTCCGGCCAGATTTGTCACATCCTGAGATTTCCGACAAGCTTAAGGAGAAGGAAGCCGCACCACGTGCCCGATCTAGGAGAGCTCAAGCTTCCACTTCTGCTATGTTTGTACCTTCAGCTCTAGCTACTCAACCTTCCAGGTTTTTGCTTCCTGAGTTTCCTGAGGAGGAACTCGGACTACCTCATTACTTATTAGATTTCACGGATCAGCAGTTTAGAGAGTGGCAAATTAAGAATGAGAATAGGAAGAAATCAATTCAGCAGACTATTTAGGATGCTTTGAGGAAGATCCCAACTTCTTTTTGTATGAGTGCACCTGCAGCTGATCGCGATGAGCATGTCTCTATGCCTACTGCGCCTACTAGCCGACCAGATGTCGCTGGACATCAGTCTAATGATGATGATGAGGATGATCGGCCATTGGATTGTCACTTTCCTCGTCGTCGCAGAGCATTGGGAGACCGCGATAGCAAGAGTCCTCAGTAGCTTCTTGGCTACTTCTGACCTTTGTTTCAGTTTCTTTTCATTTTATTTTAGACTATTTATTTTTGCTTTCTTTTGTTTCTTATGCGTTTTTATGTCTTCTTTTTGATTTATTTTTACATCGGGACTATGTGAAGTAAGTCTAGGGGAGAACACTTATTTTTCTGTTTCTTTTCTTTTGCATTCTCGATTTTTCAGAGTACTTCTCTCATTTATTTCTGTATTTTGAGCTTTTGAGACGTACATCAGACTACTTGATTTTCAATTTTCTAAGCATTATCGTGGACTCAGTATCGCTTGATTTGCATTTGTTAGGAATCGATTAGACTATTGGAAAACCTAGAGACAAAGAAACACTCAGTTTCAGAGCACATTCATCTCAACTTTCAGGGGATTTCATGCTGATTTCACACCTAATCTGACTTAATCCTCTCGTCAAGGGAATTGGTAATACATCAGGTATGTTCCTTCTCTTTACTCAATGAAAGATGTTCCTTGTAAGTTTGGTTATGTTTCTCTCTTCATCATTTTCAGGCATTTTAAGCCAAAAATTCTGAAGGTACTCGATATAAGTTTATGCATGAAGTTAGCCTAGGGTAAAAGTTTCCCAATGACGCAGCGAGTTTTTAAAGTGAATTGGACGTTTCTGAGGATACATCCAATGACGTAATCCTTATCACTTTACTAATTAGCTTACTGAAGGAAATCTAATGAAGCAACTTACTGGGAAGAATTGGTTTTATGAAAAGAGAGAGATAAAATCAGATTGAAGGTAGTCTGGAGAGTAGAAGTATGAACTTTTTGCCTCTTGATCGATATTCCCTCGAATGAGACTGCTCTTAGATTTATTAGGAAATCAGTATGGGGAATCTGATTGTTTGTTTTGAATTGTGACACAAGATTGTTATGTTTGCAAAGTCTGGGGGAAGGTATGGGGAATCTGAGTACAAGGTGGTCTCGATTATGATAAGTAATATTCTTGTGATCACTTTGGATTTGATGTGCAGGATCTGGAGAAAGTCATTTGTCTGATGAGATGTGATCTTCCTACAGTCTTTCTTTCTTTGCTTGAGGACAACTAAGAAGCTAAGTCTGGGGGAATTGATGTTCCTCATATTTTGTCAGTTTTGAGCTCATTATTACGATTATATTTGGAGAATTCGTCTGTGTTTTATTGAGATTTCAGGTAAAAAACGTTAAGAGTTAGAATCATGCTTGAAGGTGGATTTTGGAGAAGTTTAAAGCATTGTTTGATATTCTCCACGAAAGGAAGGATCGATCGATCAACTCAAGGAGCGATCAAATAATGTTTTAACAAGGAATATATGCACGATCTGAAGAACGACTTGGCTTCTGAGAGATCGACTCAATATCCAAAGATCGATCGATCGATCAACAAAAGGATCGATCGATCGATGCCCTTCGAAGAAACCTAATTTCACGATTTTTTAGCTCTTGTTTTATGACCTATAAATACTATTTTCCTATTTTATTTTTGAGAGCGTCTTTGAGATTTTGAAGAACAATTTTTCAGAAGTTTGAGGGTTTGTAAGCTAGGAAGAAGATCTCTTCACACTTGAGAAGAATTTATGAATCCTATTTCTATTAATTAATGCTATTTCAGTTTCAGTTCATCATGATTTGCTTGGTTCATTGTTCTATGTCTGAGTAGATCTTAGATCGGGTTTAGGGATTCTAGGGTTTTAGAATTCACTATTAGGGAACAAATATGATTGATGAATATATGATTTTCCTTCTAATACTTGATTTTAATGCATAGATTAGCTTGATCACCTAGTCGATGATTTTAGGTTGTTAACTTTCCACAAATTTGTTAAGAACTAGAACTAGATCAGAACAGCAATTTTTTCACTACCAAGATGCTAGGTTGGATTGTGGGTAATTGAACCTAAGTGACAAAGCCTACTTGTAACCAGAAACCAACGAGAGTTAGGACCTTTAGATTATTAGTAGAGGGGTAGATTCGAGTTGGTTTATCTTTATTTATGTTCAAGCCGAGAATATGATCAGATTAGTTCCTGAATAGTTTCCCTGACAAGAGTTCTAAGTCCTGAATGAATACCCGATATGTGATTGCTTTAGTTATTTGATTACATTCATGTTTAATTCGTTAGTATTTACTTCTCTGATTTTGATTGATATAGCTTGCGATTCGATATAAGTCAAAAGTGTGATCTGGTTCTCTCAGGAATTCAACCCCTAAATACTATTACGTTTGTTGTGCACTTGCAGTAGGATATAGGGTTAAAACTCGTTGTATCACCCATCCATCTACCTTGTTTCGGAGTTCCTTTGATGTACCTAAGTCGTTCCACCATTTTCAAATGACTTATATTTGGAGATTGCATGTGTTGCCTTACTTGGTTGACGGCATAGCATAAGTCCGGACGAGTGATTGTAAGATAGATAAGTTTGCCCATCGTTTTCTGATATTGATGTACATCATCAAACAAATGGTTTTCTCCATTCTACCCCTTGCACGTTACTTTAGAGGCATCATCAAATGTGTTTTAGCCACTTTGTTACCTACATCACCCTCAAGTACAAGGTCAAGTGCATACTTTCTTTGAGATAAGAAGATGCCGTCTTAACTTCGGCATACCTCTATCCCAAGAAAGTATTTAATATGTCTTAAATCTTTGATATCAAATACAAATTTGAGATGAGTTTTAATACCTTGGATTCCATCGTTGTTATTGTTGTTTATGATGATGTCATCAACATATGTATTATAGCCACAATAACATATTTACCTTGAAGTGTAAACAATGTATGGCCAGCCTTAAATTTCCACAATCCTTGATCATGTAGTGTGAGATTCAACTTGTGATACCAAGCTCATGGTGATTGTTTGAGTCCATAGATCGCCTTGCGGAGCCGTATAATATTTCCCGGGGTGACAATATGTTCCAAACCCGGTGGAGGGTACATGTAGACTTCATCTTCAAGTTCTCTTTGAAGGAACGTATTCTTGACATCCATTTGCCACAAATCTCAACCAAAGTTAGTAGCTAATGAATGAATAACACGTACAGTGTGGAGTTTGGCTACCAGAGCAAACGTGTCATGGTAATCTTCTCCATAGGTTTGGGTGAACCCTCGTGCTACAAGACATAATTTATGCTTTCAATCTGCCTATTGCTCTGGTAGTGAATAACCATCAAGATGATACGACTTTCTTGACTTGTGGGAGGGGTGCTTCCTCCCATGTGTGATTCTGTTGTATTGCTCAATGCTCGACATTCACTGCATCACGCCAGAATTTGTGATCCTTTACCTCTTCATAGGTCTTAGGCACAAAGTGTTGTTCAAGGATGGTCATAACTGCTTGATGCTCTGGGGGAATGTTGGAGATATGGCATGTGCGTCGCATCGAGTGAGAAATAACAATGTTGTTGTAGTGTACAATTACATTCCGGGTTCTTTGGCTCTTTCTCAATGGCACAACATGTTCCACTGATTGCTCAAGTATAGGTGATGAGTCAGGCTCACCTTCGAAGCTATCGCGCTCTACAGGAGGTGCCACGGGAGCAACAGATGTGTGGGGTGAAGTCCTGGTGGTTTCATCAGGAATTTGGTTGTATGAGGGCTCTGGGGTGATCACATCCTTGGGAGCCTGAGGCAATCCTTCGGACGCCCGAGAAGCATTGGGTTGGCTCTCAGTGAGGCGAGGTGTGGCAATCGTTGGGGGGGGCAGACGCTCATCTGGTCGAGGACCACCCGTAGTGTATTGACTCGGTTCGAGCATGAGTCCGAGAGTCCTTGAACGTCCTCCTAATTTTTCTCAACATAGTAGCCCTTTTTTCCAAGAATTTGACATCCCGGGAAACATGGATCCTCCTAGTCTTGGACACATAGCACTTGTACCTTTTTGTATTGTGGGATACCCAAGGAAAATACCCTTCATGCTTTTAGCTTCTAGTTTGTTTCTCAGCTCCCCGGGGACTAAGAAAAATGCAACAAACCCAAAAACTCGTAAATGATTAATATATGGTTTAGTTTTATTGAGTACCTCAAAGCGAGTAAGATCTCGGAGCACTTTTGTTGGAGTCCGGTTGATCACATAACATGCGGTTATGAGTGCATCACTCCAAAAATGTTTTGGAACATTTTAATGGAACATCATAGCTCTTGCTACCTCCATTAAGTGTCTATTTTTCCGTTCGGCCACACCATTTTGTTGAGGGGTGTAAGGAAATCTTGTTTAATGCATAATTCCGAGTTTTGCAAGGACTTGTTTGAATGTGTTGCTCGTATATTCTCCTCCATTATCTATCCTTAAGATTTTAATCTTTGCATTGCATTGGTTAGTCACATATAATTGGAAGTTTGTAAATGATTTTAGCACCCTATCTTTTGACGGTAATAAAGTTAACCAAGTGTACTTGGATTTCTCATCAATAAATGTGACAAAATACAAAATACTTATAATTTTCTCTAGACTTATATGGAGAGAACCACACATCCAAATGGAATAGTTCGAAACAATTTTCATAAATGGTTGAAGACTTGGGAAACACCGACTTGCAATGTTTACCAAGTATACAAGCTTTACACTCATCATTCTTAAATAACACATTAGGCAACAATAAATTTAGTGCTCGACTATGAGGATGCCCAAGTCTAGCATGCCATATGGCATTTTCACTAAAATTAATTCTAGAAAAACAAGATAGATGGGAATTGCTCTTAGACTCATCTAGAAGATACAATCCATTTTTGGCGGCGGCTTCTCGAAGGATTTGGTTTGTCTCAATATCCTGAAAATATACTTTGTTAGAATCAAAGATAGCCTTACATTTCAAATCACAAATCGTCTTATTCACACTTAATTAGATGTAAATTTAGGCATATAAAAGGCAACAGAGGATTTATCAAATAATCGCAAGTCCCTATTCTCTTAATTGGGACTTTAGTTCCATTAGCTATTTCCACACTACCTTTGGCCGCTTTAAGTGCATTGATGGATTTGATGAGCTCGGCAATGTCAGATTTCTTCACGTATTCCTCATAGTTCACCGACATTGCCTTGACCACAACTATAGCTTGTCTATTCAACGTCTCTTCGGCTCTTGGACCCTCATCTTCCACGTGTGCAATTTTGCCTTTGTTTTGCTCCCAACGGTTTTGCTTGAGGTGCGGATGTAGGATCCAACATCAATCCTTGGAGTGTCCCTTCTTCTTGCAACGAACACACACCCACACCTTCTTCTCGGCATTCCAGTAAGCCACTTTGTTAGCCATAATGAGCTTCCCATTTCCACCAAGAAGGCCCCAGTTTCCTTGTTTTCTTTGGATAAAGCCGCATACTTCCTCTAAACTTTCCTTTAAACTTGTGAGTTTTCCTGACCTTAGGAGATGACGAATGAGATCATTGTAGGCCGGATTATGTTATTCATGAATCCAAATACCTTGTCCTGCTCCATCATTTCACTTAACACCATTGGATCCACGGTAGGAGGTCGAAGAATCTCAAGTTCGGCCCAAAGTGACCAATACTTTCCAAACCACTTAGTGTATTCCATTTCTTCTTGTTTTAGCTCGCTTAATTCCTTCTTTGCCTCATATACACGACTGAGGTTATAGAGGTTCCCATACACCTTCTTAAGTGTATCCCAAAGATGTTTGGCACTTTCATAATACGAGTAAGCCTCATGGATGGAAGTCGCCTTGCTTTCTTTACCTTCCTTGGATTTTCCTTCAAGTTGGAGCGCTGACATCAACGTGGCTCCAAAGTCCTCGATTAGCACATAGTTTACTCCTTTTAGTGTCACATAAACACCAAAGTTCTTGGAGTTTTCCATTAGAAATTTTCGAAACAAGTTAATAGAATAAAATATGTGAGTTTTGGAGACTAGAATGAGTAGCGGAATTGAAAGGGGTCTGAAGAGCTTATTGCTCTGATACCATATTGATTTTAGGAGATTGAGTATGGGAGATTTCGTGTATGAGAGCTTGGTGAGAGAGATAATGTGAAGAAGAAGAACTTTCTTTCTTATTTTTTTTAGAGAGGATTACACACATATATATAGAATATACACAATTAGGGCTTTGCCAAATATGGTCAAAACACTAAAATACAAACGAATCTATAAGAGGAAAGAAGAGGAAAGTCTCCCACTCTTCCCGAGGAGTACATGGCGCTGGCGCTCAGCAGATCTCGAGGTAGACGTACCCTCTCTCTTGTCATGTGTGGGAACAAGGCACTCCTTTCTTCCAACGGTCTGCTATGGCCCATTGGTCCATCCCAATGGTCCTTTCGTGGCTAACGAAGCCTTGGCCTTCTCGTCCTTCTCGTCCAATCTCAACTTTGTCGGCGCCTTGTTTCACAAGTCTTCTCTTCCTTGACTTCTAAGTTAACATATAATTGATTTTTCTCGATCTCTATATTCCCTTTAATTAACAATAAAACATGCATTTTATAAGCCTTAGGATTATTACTAGTTTAAATTCAAAATTTACTACATATAATGCTAACATTTGGAAAGAGGAAAAAACAATGGTTACCGCATCACATTAGATTAAGTAGATCGAAATGAAGTGGGATCAAAAGAGCAATGTTTTGAGCAATCATTTAATGGGCCAATATAGAATGTGCCTCCTTTACATTCGTGGCCCATTAATAGTTTCGTTTAAAGGCCCAAAATGTAGAGTAGTACTAACGAATTACTACACATATCATCAGGTCGTAAGTTTATTTTTTACAGTTTTATATCGGTCTCTCACTTTTTGAAGTTGTGGATACTCTGAATTGACTGATACAATATGATGAGGTAGTAGTACCATCTCCAACTATAGTTTTTAAGAAAATATCTTATTAAAAATATTATTAAAATAATAAAAAATTATGAAAGAGAAAGAGATATGTCTTTTATATGTCTCTTGTTTTAAAAGATTCATTGAAATTTATTAGAAACTCAAATTTCATATATCTTTGTTTGATTGAACAATTTTTTTTTTAAAGTATAATTTCAATAAAAAGTTAAATTTTTGTAAGAGTATTAATTTTTTATTGTTAAGAACTTCAAATTCAAATAAAAATATACTGTTTTGGAGATGGTATAAGTGATAACATTGCAGGAACAACATTTTAAATCAAAAGAGTTTCTGACTTTACCAATATCAAGTGTTGGAAAGAGAGAAGAGGACTAAAAAAATGTTGCACGCGTGAGTTTTTTTAATGCCTGTAATTTCATGTCCTATGACTAATATATTAAATACTATTGTATATCTCACATATTAAACAAGAAATATTTTCATTTTGATTGTATTATAAATTTTAAAATAAAACTAGTCTAAGATTTATAATTATTTTAAAAATAGAATTAATGTAAATTTTATTATAAAGTCTTACATTAAAGTTTAATATTAATAAAAATTTATTAAAAATCTTAACAACTTTAATAACAAATAATACACTCAAATATACGTTTATTATTTTTAAATTTTTAGTTTGAAGATTAAAAATATATATAATAAAAAATATTCCTATCATTTAATTATTATTGTCTTACAAAAAAAAATCTTAACACTATATTTAGTCATACCTACATTATTTAGATTAACGAATAATGTACATTACTGGATCAAATTTAGGTTTTGATTTATTTTTAATAAACGTACATAATCGAATGAGTTTAGTAGTGTAAACTCCATACAATATTTTTTAGGCAATTTATTTAAGTACATATATATTTGTTCAGGTCCATTCAGTTCAGATACTACCCAACATCTCTAAATATATTGAATAAAAAATTAGTTTTTGATTCGGTTTTAATTTGGATTTAAATTCAATTTTTCAGTTATATAAATTTAAGACTCATTTCAGATATTTTGTCGGGTTTAGTTTCTCTAATTTGGTATTTTGATTATTTTTTATTTAAGACTTATTATTTAAAAATTTTGGATATTGTTCGGTTCGATATAAATCAAATTCGGGTTCGGCTGTTTTACATAAAAATTTAAATATTTTTTTATTAGAAATACTATAAAAAAACTAAAATTTTGTTTTTGATAGTATTTCGATTCAATTCCGGTTTGGTTCTTCAGGTTTATGGATTTAGACCTATTTGAATATTTTGCCGAGTTCAGTTCTTCTAGTTGAAATTAATTTTGGTTCGGATTTTAGATCTATAAAATATTAACACGGATCTAACAACTTAAATAATAACGGTTTACAAAGTGATCAAAATAATAGTCGATATAGTCCTTGTTTTAATCATTATTTTCGGTTTCATTTTGCATCCAATTATTATCTTTAAAGCTTTTCTACAAGTTACATAAAACATCAAGCATCTGTTACCTACTAAAATGAAAAATAAAATCATTGAAGAATATGTTTTTTTACCTTGTTTTTATTTTTAGGCAATGTAATTATCTCATAGAATTATTTATATTATTAAGAAGAGAAAAATAGAAATAATGAGTTGGTACAAGTATTCTAAAAAACAAGAAGAAAAGAGAAAGGTTGGGGAAAGGGAGGGAGAAGCTCGAGAAGAGTGTGGGAGAAGGCAAACCCCAAGCACTGACTAGACACAGACCGTTGGGCCCGACTCTTCGTGCATGCCCTCTTCTGACATTTTCATTTTTCTTTTTTTACAAATTGATTTTAATTATTAATTTCATTAATGTTATATGAATACACTCCTATATTCAATAACTGGAAGTACCAAAATAAAAGTAAAAATATGCCTTAAATAATAATAACCTACAATTCAAAATGCGTCTTGAATGTTTTGTTTGAATTCAATTGAAACTCCAAAAATTCAGAATTTAATGAGGGAGAAAGAGAGAAGTGGTCACTGGTCAGGTCGCTGTTACTTTTAAGTGTCAGTCTCACTCACTCACTCATTCAACATCGTTTCAAATTTCAGAGCAATAAAAAGTCTCTAAACCCAAAGTCTCCACTCAGTTCCCTACATTTTAAAACTTAGCTTCTTCTCTTAAAAATTATCCAAAATCCAAAAACCTTTACTCATCTCTCTTCATAAGCCATGACTAAAGGTGAAGACTTTAAGCTCCTAAAGATCCAGGTAAAATAAATACTTTCCCCACTTTCAAGTCTTTCTTTTGTTAATTACTTTTACATTGTGTTAATGGGTGTTTTTTTGTCTGTTGAGGAACATAGACGTTTTCCCTTAGAGTCAACATTCATTGTGAGGGTTGTAACCAGAAAGTCAAGAAACTTCTTCAAAGGATTGAAGGTTTCTCTTCTCTCTCTATTTCACACATGCAACACATCTTTACTCTACTCAGCTTGGATTTGTCTGGTTTTGACCAAAGCAGGAGTTTGCCACGTGAAGATAGAAGCAGAGCATCAAAAGGTGACCGTTTCAGGGTCAGTTGACTCAGCCACACTCATCCAAAAGCTCCTTAAAGCTGGAAAACACGCCGAGCTTTGGTCTCCTAACCCTAACTCTAACCAACAGTCTCAGAAGCCTAAGACTAATGACGTCACTAAGAACATTGGTCAAAAGGGTCAAAAGCAAGGCTCAGCAAAAACTTGTCTTGAAGCCTTTAAGCCTAAAAACGGCCCTGAAGGTTCAGCCTTTGTCACAGAGGAGGATGAAGACGGCGGCGAGGAAGGAGAGGTCCAGTGTCCAAAACCAGCGAATCAGCAACAACAATCTGTAGTCAACTCCAAGAAAAACGGTGGAGGAGTTTCGATTAACAATGGAAACAACGGAGTACAGAAAAAGGTGAACCAAAAACAGAACAGTCAAAACCAGAACACTCAACAAGTAATGGCTGCTATGAGAATGAGAAACGCCGGAAAAATGAACTCTGGTGTTGAAAGCAACGAGATTGGAGCTCTCATGGATCTCGCTGGATTTAACAACGCAACAAACGATGTGAATCACCCCTCAAATGGGATTCTGCAACAGCTTCAAACACCCCAATTGAACAACATTAATGGGATCACTAATCAAAACCAGAACAATGCTAATGGAGGCATGATGATGAACATGAATGGCTACAACAATCATCTTGCAATGAACATGCAGAATAGGCAAATGATGCATCATCATCCTCAGACTCAGCAAATGATGTACCAAAGATCAACCTTTGTTCCAGCATCAAGCAATGGTTATTATTACAATTATGCCCCTAGTCCCTACAGTTATTATCCTTATTATTACCCTTACCCAACTGAGAACCAGCATCAAACTAGTCATTCATCTGCATCAAGTATCTCCATCGACGAAGACACTCACAATAACAACAGCTGCAATATCATGTAAAGTGTGGTTGTTTGTTATGGAAGGTATCTTTCTGCTTCTGGTAAAAAAATCCCCTGAAATGTTTTAATATTTTATCATGTATGGTTTTTCCTTTTTTGTATCGACTGGGTTTTGTTTTTGTGTGTGTTTGGCTTGAAGTCATATTGGACTGACATGAAGCTGTGTTGGTTTATCGGTGTATCTTTTGTTAATCTCTTGGTTATCGATGAAATGCGGTTGGTGCGTTGGAAACATTTGTAAAGGAGCGTTTAAAGCGGTTGAATTTTGTCATAATGTGGCTTGTGTGTATCTCTCAAAAAGATATTCTCTCAATCCACACCAAAAAGTTATTCCACCTGCTGGCTTTGTCTCGGTAGGTGTCTCGTTATATGCGTCAACTATTTTATTTAATGCGACATGATGTTTCTTTTAAATTGGACAAGCCAAGTATGATTTCTACTAGTCATGCATGTCAAATCAATTATTTGTTTTCAATTTGAGATTTAGCTTTGTGGTTATGCTGTTTTCACATCACTACCCATCTTTTGATTTCTATTCTGTTCAATTTGGTTTGACACAGTCTAGTTGAACTCAAACTGAAATATTTTGGATTGGTTTGTGTTCAGTTTCGTTAGCTTTGATCTCTAGTTGGTTTGTTCTGATACTGGTTCCCTAAGACTTGAACAGATTCTCATGTTCTTCTCAAACCATTTGTGTAGATGATATGGAATATTGACCATAAACACTGAAAGTAACTCTGCTTGATTAATTTTAGAAAAATGACATTAAGAAATATCAGAATAGAACGTAAATTGGAGTAAGGTAAAGATAAAGTAACTACGGAGTAAATAAAATCAGGTTAAAGAAAAATAAGAAATTGTAAATATATATAGTCTTGATTTGATTCGGATCGGTTTAGTTAGTTCGATTTGGTTCAACTCAGTTCCATAAAAATGTTAACCATTTCTCAAACTCACAATAAGAATATCTAACTCGCAAGACATAGATAAGCATGATAGCCGATACCAAAGTTTGTTGCAATTTGTTTAACAGTATAAGAAATTATGTAACAATTGTAATTGGGAAGAGTTCGTATTTCAATAAAAATCAGTAGCTACGCAAGACACTAGCATTATACAATAGTAAGAAACATTTGGTTTTGATACAAGCAGTGTTGGTGTACTTATAATCTGATTTGTAAATTATAATGGATTACCAAATAGACACTTAGATATAACAAAGATCAAGTTTAGAATAATGGACCATCTTAAATTCTTTTCACACTTGAGTCCTTGCAACTCAAGCCGTGAGATCATTTCCTTTGTTATTTTTTGTCATCTGAATTTATCTAGAGCTCTCGTGTTCATACAATAAAATTAATGTGATTTATTTTACTAGATTTAAAGCAACAATCTGATCTAAATTTGCCACGTCGTAAGGTGGCTCTAGACACATATCTCTACGTTGCTTTTATTACAAGTAGGAGATTGACCGGACTACGCCCGGTTTTTGATTTAAAAACATTTATGTGTAGTTTATTTGTTAGATAACTTGTCAAATTTGTGATTTGTGTTGTATTTCTGGAATGAAAGGTATGTGAATCAGAAAGAAATAATGTTGTTTTGTTAGTGAAACAGATGGAGTGTTTGTAGTTGGAGACGCAGTATTACTTCTTGCTAGGATCGACCATGAAGTTTTTCAATTTGTATACTGTGGTCGCCATCAATTCTTCTTGAAACCGAATTGTCCGGTTTGCTGAAATAAAACCTTGAACTACATTTCCCTGCAGTCGTATTGATACGAAAAAATCAGTGTTGTATATTTAGAAGAAATTTATTTTAATGTACCTTGGAGTCAAAGAGGAGGAATTCAATGCATTTAATATTCTTCTTGTGCATATTAAAAAGTTTAGAAAAATTATAAGGAACAAAATTTTTTTAAAACAAAATGGGCTTGAAAAAGGAAAATCACATCAAAAAGAGACCAAGACATACAAAATCGAAGGGCTAAAATTCTGCAATTGTAGATTCGAGATAGCTGTGAGCATTGGTCATATATTCATATTCTTTTGTTTCTTTTAAATTCTTTATGTTTATGATTTTGATTCACAAATCATAGTATCGTTTTCTATTTTCAATGTCATTTTAATAAATTTTTTTGCTTTGCATGTATTCATATATTAAATAATATATTTATTGTAGTGTAGTTTTTTAACAATATAAAGATAATATAATAATTTTAATATAAAAAATATTCTGAAGCATCAGCACAAAAAAATTGAATGACATGTCAATTTAAAAGTGTTTTTAAGAAACTTTTAACAAAAAAATTTCGTGATATGTAGAAAGTAAATGATGTTACCCGCTTAGAAGTATAATCTCAAAAGGAAGAAATGAAGACAACGAATTTAAGAGTAACAAAAAGAAAAAAGAGGTACTCAGATTGTTGTACCTAATAAAGCAAGGGTCGAGAATATTTGACATTGATGATCTTCTAGGAAAACGCTAGGGGTTGTTTTTTTCACATGAACCAGATTAGTTTGAGACAAATGAGAATATAAGAAATCACTAAAGATTAAACGAATTAGACAAATACTTGCAGTAAGGAACGTTAGAAAATTGGAAGAGAAAATTTTGTGATTAATTTCATTAACATTTATCACTTTTAAATATATTGTGGATCAATACCCATTTAGTTTCCATCGATTTTTTTTTATAAAACTAACGCTTAAACGTAGAGTGTGAGATGTTTTAAAAGGTGAGTCACTAAGTGAGTTCCTTAAGAATTATTTTAGAAAATTTATGTTTTTTTTTTTTTTTTTTTTTTTTTTTTTTTTTTTTTTTTTTACTTAAGAGGTCTCAAAACCTTACTTTTATTAGTATATAGATATCCACTTTTTATTACAAAAAGGTTTTTCTTTTGTATTTCTCAACTTTATTAGCTTTTCGACGCCATTGGATTTGTAATATTATAGACGTCGTTTGCTAGCTTTTTCACCTGTGAAACCCACACGAACATATTACCTATATTTACATATTGTTTATAAAAATGAGATTTTAATTTGTTAGACTCTCTCTC
>JAKUCM010004690.1:0-20837 GCA_023374145.1 Lepidium sativum | reverse complement strand
AAATTTTGGAAGTAGATTTCACAACTGATTATTCTGAAGACAATGTCAACTCCATAAGACTGTCGAGTTTTTCACACTGCATGAAAAGATTTGACAGAGTAAAAAGTTGATTCACCCTTCTCCAACCTTTAGTAGCAGAATATATTTGTTCGTTCGTAGTATTCGTGGACTTTTGTATCCATGTAAAATCTATAGATCTTTTTTAGCTACCAAGCTTAATATGATCGAAATATAAGTTGCTGAAAAAGAGTGATGATACAACTGTTAGAGAAATAGTCGGTTTAGCTTAGTCTAGAATCATCATAGAGGTGTATCCAAAGTAAGAAAGTGAGTAATGATAGTATCCAGAATAAAAAGACTTCTGCTTTAAAAGTCATTTCAAACATTGCACACTAAGTACGACTGAAATCGTTGACCAAAGAGTTTAGAAAGTAATCAAATTAAGCAGAAGGAGCCTTGTACTGTTGAAGCATTTACGCAGCCATTGGACTTTCATAGTGCTTCACCATATCAAAAAGAAAGAGTAAGTGGAAGTATATATGTGTGAATAAATGAAAGACGAAGAGAGATATAGAAGGAAATGTACCAAAACAACTCACAAATCTCTACTATTCTTATTGCTTTGATTCTTCTTTCTCCTCTCATTCTTATTCAACCACAAGCTTTCTCAGTTGGATTACCATTACATCGCAAATTCAGTGAGTTTTTTTTTTCTTTTCTCTATGCATATATATTGGATTTACATATGATATTTGTTCCAACAAAAAAAAACTTGTTCGTAGTTTCTTATAAAATATCTTCTTGAATATACATGTAAATTACTTGATGTATCATTTCAACTCTCTATCTCAATATTGCCTCCTTAAGTATTTATAGATAGAGTTTTTCTATCAAAATTTGGTCACAATAAAACCGGTATGATCCATTATGATAAGGATTATTCATTGAGTCATGTTTCAAAACATACATTTTACTAAACATTAGAAAGAAAACACACACACAAGAATGTCGCTTTGTAGTTGTCTTCTGATTTATGTTCTATTATTATTACTTCTGTACTAATCTCAATTGTTATTAGTGGCAATTTTATTATTAGTGATGTGTTTTGAGTTGTAGTTGGGCTCAAAGATGAGGTCAAACTGATTGGATATTGATACAACGAGTTTTAACCCTATATCCTATTACAAGTGTACAATAAACGAAATAGTATTTATGGATCGAATCCACAAAGAACCAAGTTACACTCTCAATTCCTATTAAATCACAAACTATATCAATCAATTCCTATTGGCAAGTCATGATGAATTGAAATTCAAATTGCATAAAGAAAGAATAAAGAGGATTCATAAATTCTTCTCAAGTATGATCTTCTTCCTAGCTTACAAACTCTCAAACTCTGTAAAATTTCGTTCTCAAATATCCAAAATACGGCTCTCCAAGTAAAATAGGAAAAGAGTATTTATAGGGCCCAAAACAAGGGTTGAAAAATCGCGAAATTAGGTTTTTGCGAAAGACTAGGATCGATCGAGCATTGGGCGATAGATCGATCTCTTGGATGATGAATCGATCTTCTCAGAAACCGAGTCGTTATTCAGATCGTGCGCAGAATCCTTTGAGATGACTGATCAGTCGATCCTTGGTAGATCGATCGGTCCTTGCTTTCGTGGAGAATGCCGGAAAATGGTTCAAACCTCTCCAAAGTCTACCTTCAATCATGATTCCAACTTTGAACGTTTTTGACCTAAAATCTCAACAAAACATAGACAAATTTCCCAAATATAACTGTAATAATGAGCTCAAAACCAACAAAATATGATGAACATCATATACCAAAAGAAATTACAAGTTAATCCGAGTGGATCCAGAAGAGGACCATCAAAGGTTCATCCTCCACGTTTGCCAAAATTACATTAGTCATTGTCAAATTCTCATATATCAATACAAATATGAAGATAATTTAATGGGCTGACTGCATATTTTCTTATGTAATGTATATACACGTTCACATTGAATTACTCTGTACTTTTGGCGTTTTTCAATATACACCCTAAACTCACTATGCTCTACGTAATACAACCCAAACTTTATATGTTCTTTGCAATTTAACTTAAACTTCTTAATTCTTGAAATTAACCATATTCAATAAATTTTAATAACCAAACTCGATTTATCAACCTATATTGTCATTAATTTATCAATTTTTTTCCAAATCAAACACTAATTTTGGCATCTATTCCTAGTTCGTAATGTATTTTTATATATATTATGGTAAGATTAATTACCATGCGGTAGAGTAGAAATGTGATTTAACGGTTAAGTGATCGTGATAAATGAAATTAGAGGTTGATTTACGATAAATAATAAAATTAATGAATATGAATTGATGAATCGAATTTGGTTCATGAAATTGATGAAATATGGTTAACTTTGAAGAAATAAGAAGTTTGAGTTAAATATAGTTAATTTTTGTTGATATGAAAGTGCATCTCCTAAGACTCTAAATTACTAAATATGCAAAATAATATACTAAAATGAGAATTTACGAGTCCTAAGTGACGTAAGTGATACAAAATGTTCATAAAACTAAACTAATAAATATATATACTTTAAATTAATACTCATAAGTTGATTATCTTCTCATCCTAAACTATCGATTATTAAGAGAATTAAGAATTGTCGATGTGAAATTTCTTAGGAGGGGAGCAAAATATTCCTACTGAAAAATAAACCGAAAATTAGAAACTCTTCTGATGCAATTTTACAGGTCAAATTGGATCTCAAAAAGGCCTACGTTGAGATTATTCGAAATATAAAAGCCGGAATAAATGTTGAATGGAAGGCGATGAAAATACAAGATTTTTCATGCTCAAATTAAACAAAGGCGAGCAAAAATTAGAATTATTGTTGTTTAAAACATTACTAGTAAATGACTCTCTAAAGAAACTAAGATTGTCGGGGAAGGGACGAGATACTTTACCGAGTTATTCTTATCAAATGGAGAGATTATAGATAGCAACACTAGCTGAGATTAACACAATTAATATTGAAGCTGACAATAACTTATTTATTCGATAAACGTAGGAAGAAGAAGTTAAAAAAGGCTTTATTTATGTACTTTTTTCCAAAATTTTTGGGAGGTGGTCAAATTATATCTTATTCACTTACTGAATGATTTACTAAAAACTAGATATTTCGAGGATGGATTAAATGATACAAACATATGTCTTGTCCCGAAGGTTTTAAAGACAACTAAAATAGCAGAATTTCGTCCCACTAGCATATGCAATGTAGGATACATGCTTATTTCAAAAGTGTTATGCCTTAGATTTAGAGAAAATTCTTCCCAAATTAATTTCAGAAACTCAATCGGCCTTTGTCTCAGGCACGTTGATTTATGATAATATTTTGATTGCTAAAGAAATATTTCATGCTCTTCGTACAAATAAAGCGATTAAAGGAAAGTACATGGCTATTAAGACAGACATGAGCAAAGCTTATAATCGTGGTAAGTGGAATTTTTTTGAAAGCATATTCTGCAAACTAGGCTTTCATGAAAATTGGATAAGATGTATTATGCATTGTATTAATAATGTAGAGTACTCTCTTCTATTAAATGGAGCCCTAAGTGGGAAGATTATCCTGAAAAGAGATCTTTACCATGGTGATCCATTTTCCCAGTATGTTCTTACATTATGTACTCAAGTTTTAATATTAAAATTTAATGAAGCGGAACATGAAAAGCTAATTTCTAGTTTTAGAGGGAGATTGACAATTTCTCATTTGTTATTTGTTAATGATAATCTTTTTCTGTAAAGCAAATCCAGAAGAGGCTTAACATATTCTTAACATTTTGAAAGAATATGAGAAGGTCTCTGGTCAATAGATAAAATTTGACAAATCATAAATTTAGTTCGTTCACTCCTTCCTCAATGTGAATAAACGAGGGATACATCATATTTTAAACATTAATCAGATATGAGGTATGTGCACTTATTTGGATCTTCCATAAAGCACTGGAGGAGCAAAAACAAATTTTTTTGTCTTCATTCGTGAAAAATTATAAGAACGGACTAGTAGTTGGACTTCTGAATTCCTCTTTAAAGGTGGAAAGGAAATTCTATTCAAATATGTTCTTACAGCATTAGCGACATATGCTATGGCATGTTTTAGACTTCCAAAGTTGATAATTACAAAATTGAATGATGCTATTACAGACTTTTGGTGGACTAACCTAGGAACTACCAAAGGGGTTAATTGGAAAAAATAAAGGAAATGATATAAACATAAACAAGAGGGTGGTTTAGGTCTTCAGTCAGGAATTTAATACGACTCTTTTGGCCAAACAAATGAGGAGATTATTAGGTTATCGAGATTTATTATTTGCTACTGTAATGAAAGGTAGATATTATAAGAACAATTGTCCCATGGATCCAATCAATACATCATCTCATTGTATGGTTGAAGAAATATTTCTTCATTGAGATGTTATTCCACGTCTCTTAGTGGGGATATGACCTAACATCTACTTGGACCTCATTGGAAAGAGGCTTTATTACGAACAATTTCTTAACCCGTCTAACGTTGCACTTGTCTTAGATATATCCATTTTAAAAAAATTTTAGACTAGACTACTAGAGTTGGTATTTTACTAAGACGCTTTTAATAATATGGCTGTGATCTGTCATTATGTGCGACTATTTCTACTATAGAAAAAAGAACGAACAGCTAGTCAATTAAATACTAGAAACACAAAAAAGGGCTTTCTAAATAATTATCGTCCAAAACGATTTTTTGTCAGCCGTAGCAAATAAATAAACTTCATAGATCGAAATATGAAGTGAAGACAAGATATGCCTAAACCTCTCTTACTAAGACTACATAATGTTCTTGTAAATTATGGCCAATACCAGGTACATAAGCAGTGATTTCAAATCCCGAGGTTAATCGTACTCTGGCAAATTTACGTAAGGCAAAGTTTGATTTTTTGGGGGTGATAGTGTAAAATTTGATAGATAAGTCACCCTTAGTTCCACTCTACAGAACCGTTCATGAGATTTTCACCTCATACGGCTCCTCATTCAATTCTTTCGATGTCATTGGGTCCCTTTCCTCGTTTGCGAATCTCCCTTCTTCCACTCTGTCCCGAAGAGTAACTAGGACAAACTTGGTCACGTTTTGGAATCGACTCCACTTTTACTAATTTTATTAAGTCAACGCTAGAATTTTTGAATTTTTCAGATTTTTTTTATTACACCCCCGATTATTTTGTTTGAACCCCAACGATCTATGAACCAGCCCGCGTTTGGTGTCATCCGATCCACCACCCGAGGCTAGGCCGATCAAACCTATTCGTTTTTGGGTTTGATCCAGCAAGTAAATCATAAGCACTAGTGGAAGCATATCCAAAATCCGATATTATTAGCAGTAGAGAAAGCCCATTCCTAATAGCTTAGCAACAATAGTAAGTTAGAAACAGCAGCCGCAGATGAGTTGGAGAAGTCGTTTCTACCATTTCAATCAGACAAGAAATTTTGACACCTTTCAAACAGAGTATTCGCGGCATGGACCAGTCCCCCAACCACCTAGTAGCCAAGGATCAAATATCATAGATGTCAAGCTACTCAACTGCTCCCAGAGAGCACCCCAATTTTCGCAGAGTGAAATATTTTCCTGCTAGGCAAGATGATAGGATAGCAAGTTACAAATTTTGTTTCAGTAGTAATGTATTTCTATTACTATGAAATTCATAAATGAAATAGTTAATCGTGGGGTTACCATTTTCTCTTCTTTTTTTCGTTGTCTAGCATGTGTTCCTAAGAAAAGGGAATTTGTCAATTTTTTGGGGTTTTAAAGGGGCTCGTCCCTACCTCCCCTGCACCCGGCCATGGATCAAGGTCTACTTCTTTTTGATTCTCCTCCGGCACATTCTCACATCCATCTTCGATCTCATTACATTGTAATCTCGTACGCATCAATATGGAAATATTTGATTGATATCTGAAGCCATTATTATGATTCGATGAGGAATAGTTTCAATAAGTCCCTCGCCCTGTCCACAAACCTTATCATGTTCAGAGTCATTCTAGACCCGATTGGAAAGATTGAATTGAAAGCATGAACATAGACTTGGCAAGAAAGACCCAAATTTTGAATATTAACTTATGATAATCAAAGGGAGCCGTGGTTACAGGTAAGGTTACGAAGGGCGGGAAGGACTTCCTTAGTAGAAAAGGATGGTAAGCCATATGTGAAGTTGAGGCAAATACATTTTCTCTTGAAGATTTAGAGGAAATCAAAGTATAGAGTGCCTTACTGTGCAAAAACGCATCTTCGACTCTCTAGCCAAGTCTAGAGATAGACCAGGAAAGACATCTTCAAACCTGCCCGCTGACATCCAAGCAAGGAAAAGCACTTATCATTCGTCTGTTATTAGGGGCATCTAGAAAACATCTCGGTCGAAATATGACTTTCAAATTAAGTTTCGAATTAGTGGATGCTGCCAATGGGAGTGGCGATGCCATACACAAAAAGGAAGAGACTCATAGAATGGCACAGGCAAATAGAGCTTTGCACATTTTTGTTAATTCATCGATATATAGTGAAATCTGAATATCAAACCGAAGATACTCAATCATTGCTTCCAGTTGGAATTTATTGTCCAAATTTTCAAACACTACAATCTCAGGTGTGGAAATTGGACAATCCTTTCTAAAATTAAACATTTCATATGGCAGGCAATATCTGGACGTACTACAGTGAAAGAAAATTTGAGGCATCTAGGTATTAATTGATGTTGTTTTGATGGAGAGACAATCAATCATGCTATTATTGAGTGTCATGGATCACCTTTTCTAGCGCATCCCTGATAATGACATAATAAAGAACTTTCCATAGATCATGTGGTACATATGGAAGGCTCGCAGTGAAAAGTGTTTTACAAAAAAAAACACATCGATCCCAGAGGTATTCTTCGAGAAGCAGAAGAATGATGCAGCAAACTGGTTCACCCAAGGAAGAACAAGTTTCACCGAAGCAATTCGAGTCATTCAGTTCGTCTTCAGTTTGGTCATATGTTGCATACCCAACTATTCGTAATCTAGGCTTCACAGGGTATTAATGTTTCATTTTTTACGGTTTTTGAAGAACTTTATACCTCAGCTCTGCTCTAGGGTGGGTTTCATTTCAAGACTCTCATGAGGGTGTTTGTAGGGCTTCATACGGTGTTCAATGGAGTATGCCCTACATTGTGAGGTTGAGGCGGTGTTGTGGGCTATGGAGTGTCTTTTTGCACTTCACTAGATAGAAGTTGAGATGGTGAGATGATGTTCTGAAGATTTTCTCCTATCCTATTGACTCGTCGACTTTCAGATCTTATCTCGAGGACTTTACAAGGTTGATATGTCTTTTTAGATCATTTTCTCTTCATGTAATTCATTGCATCTTGAACCATAATGCAGACACTCGTGCCCATAATGTAAGGAGACTGCTAATGACTTGAGCCTTGTAAACTTATCACCATCCTAATGAGTTAGTAATGCAAAATTAAGTTAACACAAAAAAAAACAGTTAATACTCATAAATTAGTAAACACTATTTTATTCAGAAGTCGTGTTGATATAAAATTTAACAAAATTTAATTAATTAATAAGAATATAAACTTTTTGAACCTCCATTATAAAATTATGGTACCAATTATATCATAAATTAATCTATATAAATTTTATGTTTATATATATATAGGAAATAATGACTAAAATAGTACATTATCACACACTAATTGCCAGAATAGTTTTTTCACTCTTCACAAAGCAAAAGATGGGGAAATGTCCTTTGTTATGTTTTATTACGAGAATGTCATTCTGATTGATATTTTTTTTGTTTTTTTTTGTTTTTTTTGTTTTTACTACGAGAATATCATTATAATTTTTCTTTTTAGAATAAGAAAACAAAAACAAATTCCTAAATTTTTTTAATTTAAATGTCTTTACGTTTCTTGGTTCATTGTAGTTTTTGTTTAAAGGCTTGTATGTTTGTCGGTTTCTTTTTTTCCGAATACATATAGTAAAAAACGTGTGACTTTAAGTTCTTTATGACACTTTGTACCATTTCTAGTTTGAGGTGCCTATAATTAATAAATAAACTAAGAATTTGAAACTTAATTAAAGAAAACTGCAGAGTCACAGAAACAAACTTGTTGAACTTGAGAGAAAATTTTGACTATTTTTCGAAAAAGTTACAAGTCGGTATCTTCAAGAGTATACTCTGCTCTCCTAAAACATGCACTTGATCTAGGAGATGAAACTTTTGGTGTTTTTCTTAGAACCAAAGAAGATCATTTTATAAAACCATTTAGTAAAAACCCCATGATCTCAAGACTAAAGTTTGTACCTTATTTATACATCAATTCAACATCGATTCATTAAATCAGTAGCCCAAAACTTGCCTCAATCATCTCTTTGTGATTAACTCATAAATCAATTTTTCTATCTGAAAATTAATGAAGAACGGAGAGGACGAAGGAGAAGATGTTTTTGTAAAAGCTATTTGGGCTAAACTCTCGACTTAAAGGCTCAATAGGAAAATATTAATTGTTAATAAAACTTTTAGAAATCTCGTTTACATTTTCCTGAAAAACCCATTAAGAAAATATTAGAAACATTTTATCCAACAAATTAAATCAACTAAACATGAGAATTAGAGCTACCAAAATAACTAATAGCTAAAATAAAAATGAAAAATGGTGTTAATGGCCATTGACATAATTGTTTATGTAGAAGAAGAATGTATATTTGTTTTAAATATTGGCGTAAACAGTCTTTAAATCTTCTGAGTTTTATACCTAGAACATATAAAAGAGACACAGAAAAACTAGAATATACTAAAGTAAAACCTACAATGCATAACTAAGTCATATGATAACAAGAAAATGACAAAGTAAGAAAAACTACAAGACGTAAAAGTAAACCTACAATTACAAAAGAATGTCTTACACATATAAACCTACAAAAAAGAACGTAGAAATGAATAATAAATGTACAATGAAGATTATAGAAACCTACAACGAGACATTAGAAATGGAACATAAACCTACAACAAAAGCCATAGAAAAACCTACAACATAGCATCATTAAACCTACATTTACCAAAAAACATACATAATCGGAGAACTAAGTCGATAAATAAGAGAAAATAATCCTACAAAATCTACAATTACTGATAAATAAACCCACAAAAGAGATCATAGCAAAACCTACAACAAAAAATCATTATACCTACAACAAAAAAAACAAAATCTACATAACGTGATAACTAATTCAAGAAATAAGAGAAATCAATCCTTCAAAACCTATAATTAATGATAAATAAACATACAATAAGAGACCATACAAGAACCTATAACAGAGAATCATTAAACCTACAACAAAGAAAACAAAACCTACATAATGGAAACATTAACTGACAACCAAGTGAAACACAAATATACAAAACGAATGTGTTCAGAGATCCATAGTAGAAATGTCAAATAAAGTCGAACTTATAAACCTACAAAATCAAGAGAATTTAACGAAAAACCTACAACAAAGAAACTGAACCCATGAAAACTTAATCCAGAAAATTTAACTTGAAAACCTACATACCATAAAACACTTAAACCTACAACAAATGAAATTGAAAACCTACATCACTTGACAACTAAACTTACAAGGCCACAACGTTACATAAGTTTTTCGTAGGTTTTCTGTTTCATGACGTAGAATTTTCTCATTAATGGTAGTTCTGTAATTTTGTTTTTCTTTTAAAGGAAATAGAAGTAAGACAATATTAAAATTGCGAAAAGATTAGAGTTATAATAAAAAAAATTAGACTATTGTAGTCATTAGGAGTGACAAAAATCTAGTTTAGTAAATAATTTAGTATAAAATGATTTCAACATTTTCTATATATTTTTAAAAGTTATAATTTGATTGGAACTCATCTCTAAATTTTCACATTTCTTGTATTATTATTTTGATATTCATACAAGAAATTATAAAGAATTAACCATAAGTAGTAAATTACATTTAACTACTTTTATTACAATTCAGAAAACATGATTTTAGAAATATTGAAGTCTTAAATTTCAAAAATAAAATACTAACATAATATGGTAGCGATATAGCGTATATTTGGTCTGAAATCTATTATGTTCTAATTGTTGCTGCTTTGAAATAAGTTTTACGAAGTACATTGTAAGGCGTTTTAATTTAGTTAAAAATATGCCGATAGTTAGGATGATCTAGTTAATGACTTGATAGCAAGGTTCAATTTCTATCTGCTACATTATGATAGCTTAAAAAAAATAGAAATCGACTTTAAAGTATGTATTAAATTTTGTCCATTTAATGTTGACAACAAAATTTTATTAAAAATCTATCAAAGAAAGGAAGAAACAATAACAAAAAATCATAATCATCATATTCCATTAGAAATTCCATCCATGTACAATGAATAGAATCCATTTATAATTTGGATTTGTATTTGTATTTATACGCATATAACATAAGTACATAACACATGTCCAAAACATTTGACAGCTACGCTGATATGTGTTGGTTTTGATTGACAGAGCTTTGAGAATGATTTACTAAATCATCTGTAAATTCATCAATCTCCAACTTACCTGTCTTTAGATCTACTAAACAAAATGGGCGAGGTTGATACCAGAGTTCGATTTCTATACGGTACATTATGGTAATTTTAAAAAAATTAGAAGTCGAGTTTAACCTATATATCATATTTTATCAATCTAATGTTGATAACAAAATTCAATTAAAAATCTATCAAAAAAAGGAAGAAACAAAAAAAAATCATAATCATCATATTCCATTAGAAATCCCATCCATGTACAATGAATATAATCCATTTTTTATTTGGATTTGTATTTATACGCATATAACATAAGTACATAACACATGTCCAAAACATTTGACAGCTACGCTAATATGTGTTGGTTTTGATTGACAGAGCTTTGTGAATGATTTACTAAATCATCTGTAAATTCGACCGTCTCCCACTAACCTGTCTTTAGATCTACTAAACAAAATGGGCGAGGTTGATACCAGAGTTCGATTTCTATACGGTACGTTATGGTAACTTAAAAAAAAATTAGAAGTCGAGTTTAAGCTATGTATCAGACTTTTATCAATCTAATCTTGATAACAAAATTCAATTAAAAATCTATCAAAGAAAGGAAGAAACAAAAAAGAAGTTCATAATCATCATATTCCATTAGAAATTTCATCCATGTACAATTAAAAGAATCCATTTTTAGTTTGGATTTGTATTTATACGAATATAACATAAGTACATAACACATGTCCAAAACATTTGACAGCATAACACATGTCCAAAACATTTGACAGCTACGCTGATATGTGTTGGTTTTGATTGACAGAGCTTTGAGAATGATTTACTAAATCATCTATAAATTCGTCAGTCTCCCACTAACCTGTCTTTAGATCTACTAAACAAAATGGACGAGGTTGAAAGAAAGTTAATCGATGAAGAAACGAAAGCTTCTCTAGACATATGGAGGTATGTCTTTGGGTTTGCAGATATCGCAGCTGCTAAGTGTGCCATTGAACTTAAAATACCAGAAGCCATTGAAAACCATCCTTCGTCACATCCCGTAACACTAGCCGAACTATCCTCCGCCGTATCAGCTTCTCCCTCACATCTCCGCCGTATAATGAGGTTTCTTGTGCATCAAGGAGTCTTCAAAGAAATCCCCACAAAAGATGGTTTAGCCACTGGCTACACTAACACAGCACTTTCTCGTCGTATGATGATCACAAAACGTGACGGCAAGTCATTGGCTCCTTTTGTTCTCTTTGAAGCAACTCCCGAGATGCTCACTCCATGGTTGAGGCTGAGTTCAGTCGTTTCTTCGCCGGCCAACAGTTCAACTCCACCACCGGTTGATGCAGTATACGATAGTGACTTGTGGTCTACTCAGAATAGTCCTTTCGTCAGTGAGATGTTCAGTGAGGCCATGGCTTGTTATACAAGGCGCGTAATGCCACGTGTAGTAGAAGCTTGTCACGGCTTGTTTGACGGCGTAGCTACGGTAGTTGACGTAGGAGGCAATACCGGAGAAACCATAGGGATACTTGTAAAGGAGTTTCCTTGGATCAAAGGATTTAACTTTGATCTTCCTCATGTTGTTCAAGTTGCTCAAGTCTTCGATGGTGTTCACCATATAGGAGGCGATATGTTTGATTATATTCCTGCATGCGACGCTGTTTTCATCAAGGTTAAATTCATTTCTATTCTTTCTATCTTTTTGTATCAAAAATTGGATTGACAAAACCTAATCATAACCTAAATGCTCTGACGGTAGACGGTAGACGAGAGCAGTCTGAAATCTGAACTTACTACTTGATGTAGGTTAAATCAAACTAATTGGACAACTTACTTATGAGCATACTCTATATTATTTTGCGCAACCAATAATATTCAGTAATATATATATATATATATATATATATATATATATATAAACATAAACTTTAAATCATATCAGGTCAAACTATGTGATATTTGAAATCAGATTCAATAAAACCAATTAGATATATATTTAACCACTTGATCATAAATATTTTAGTGACTTTTGTTTTTTTCCATTTTAAAAGTTAAAACTACAGTATCATATCAACTGAAACAAGAAAAATATCATATAATTTGGGACTGTATAATTGTATGTCACTTGAAAAAAAAATACTAGTAATAAAATTATGACATATTTAGGAGATAAGAAAGCAACGTAGTACTATTAGTTTAAACAGAATTATCACTTTTATGTTACTTTTTTTGTTTGTGAAAATCATTTGATTATAACAGATACAATTTAAATGAATGGCACTCGCAGCGGGTGTTACACGATTGGGGAGACAAAGATTGCATAAAAATATTGAAGAGGTGCAAAGAAGCGGTCCCAAAAAATGTTGGTAAAGTGTTGATAGTAGAGTCCATAATAAGTGAGAAGCAAGAGACGACAGATGAAAAGATAGAGCATGTAAAACTAATGATTGATATAGGGATGATGTCTCACACAAGCAGAGGCAAAGAACGGACTTTAAAAGAGTGGGACTTCGTTCTTACACAAGCTGGCTTTGCTCTTTATGAGGTTAGAGACACTGATGAGTTTCTGTCTCTTATCATCGCCTATTCCTCTTAAATAGACTACTGATGAGAGTGTTGCGGTCACTGAGAAGAGGACATCAAACCGGGTTCGTAAACCAAACAGCAAGTACCAGTGATCGGTTTACTTATTTATTTTCTTATTGTTGCAATTGTCTCAGTTTTAATAAGCAGAGAATTGGTCTCTCTGATGTTTAGGAACCACTCAGCCATTTCTTATTTCCATTTCCTTTGTTTCCTTGTTTGTATTTCTAGGAGTTGAACTCCCCTTTACGCTTCAGCAGTATTTAAATAAATGAAAACACAAAAAATAAACAACCTTAATTGCCAAAAATCGATCTTGTTCTTTGTTCTAGTTCTGGTTAAATTTGTTCTTGTTCACAAGCTTTGGCAAAAACCAAGGCTATTACTAACATTCAAGATTGAATTTCATTTGTGTATAATAATGTTGTGTCAGAATCATTAGTGGTTTGTAGTCTCGGCAAGTGTTGTATTTGGCGATTTAGTTTCTGATGTGAGACTTTCGCTATTGAAAATTTGGTTTATTTAGGAAGCCTCAAACTTACTCATCTTTAAACTTTGGGTTCATTCAGATACATTTAGTTGTACCATCCCTAAATGGAGTTACTAGTTTTTGTTTCATGATTTAAGCGTCGGGTTTAATTGGCTAACTCAAATAATATTAGGAACCTTTTATTGAAGCATATGCTGAATCTCTAATATTACGCGGTAGGAACCTTTTATTGAAGCATATGCTGAATCTCTAATATTACGCGGGTAAGAACATCAACTTTATAATTCAAAAATTTTGGGATTTTGGGATAACATGAAGATGAAGAGAGAAAGAGCTAAAAATAAGATTTTAACCTACCACAACACTCTCAATCAAGTTAAAGTCAAAATTTTAGTGGAAATCAAGTACAGATATATGATTTCATGAAATCAATATTTAGATAGTTGGTTGTTCAATTTGACTTTTTTTAGTAAATATAATATTTGATTGCCATTTTCCCCAAATTGTATATAAAGTTTTATAATTACTTGTTTTTTGTTTTTAATGATTAGTTTATTTTTTTCAAGTTATTATAGTAGATAAGTACCCGTACTACGCTGTGGTGCTATTTCTAAAAAAAAAAATTGTAATAAAAATGTGAAAGTAATATATTGAAAAAGTTTTGAAAAGATGGCAGGGAAGAAACAACATATCATGCAATAGTTTAGAATGATGTGGAACATTATTGCTTCTGGCTCATCTTTAAGAGCATGTAATCCATCAACATTAGTCCCTTACGCATTAAGGATGACCCCCACCATAAGAAACTCATTAATTCATTGATGAGGGCCCCTCACTCAAATGTTATGCTTCGTGTTGTCGTTGTTGATCGATCCTAATAACTCTTTAAATGGTGTCTTAATTTTCTCCGGAAACAGTGAAGTAATAGTCATGATCCAAAGTAATTAAAGGCATTGTGAAGACTCTTTCTGTACCAGAGGGTTTGGTTGTTTGCAAGGAAGCCAAAGTGTTTGGGCTTCGAGTATAGTCGAAAATAGTATGAGTCCAGACTTCCTGCAACATAGTGAATCAAAATAATTCTTTTGACTCTTGAACCTATTTTGTTGACCATAATAGAAAAGTAATAGAATGACCATTTTAAAAAAAAAGAGGTACAAGGAAGGAGGAAATTTAACAAATATGTGTCTAAGAAAAATCGTAACATCGTCATTCGTCACTACCGTTGTCAATGCCTCTACCGTGCATAAGGAATGCCAACGGTTTCTAATCAAATCATTTACTAAAAACCAAACCAGACTCATTAACTTTCTGGATGATACTTAAACCAAATAATTTGCTAAACGTGAAACAATTTCTCCACAAAGGTGACGGAATTTGTGGACAAATACGATGAGGACTTTCTAGAAGGTGAAACGATATCCCTCAAGCGTTGCTGTGTGTTTCTCTTTGATGATTTGTCTTGACGTTCCAATTCCCTGTCCCTTCAAGCACTCTCTGATCTTCTACCAAAGTCGTGGAAATGACCTTTTCTTTCTTTACGATCTCTTCTTTTAACATCTTCTCATATCCTTCTCTATTAGACTATACAAGTTCCTCTGTTGTAATCGATAACTCTTATCTTCCTCTGTATTTCTTTCTTCTGTTGTTGATTTATTAACTAATGTTTGTTGTGTTTTGCAAAATGAAGAAGACTCAATGATTTAACGAGTTCCCATGGATTGAACGTCCATGGTACATCTCGGTGGGCAAAGCTCATAGATCATTCACTATCACTTTGAGATAATTGACCCAAATACAATCAGCACCAAAACTCTCTACAAAAACAGAGTATTTTGTGATTCAACAAGAAGCAATACCCAATCAAGAAGAGAAAAAATCCCAAGAGATGAAACCCTCTCTCACTCACTGTAAGAACTCTCTCAACTCTCTGTGTTTCCCTTTCGCTCAATTGATGTTTATCGCTCACACCTCTTCCGTGAACTGCTCTTGCTCTGTCTTATATTCTGCACTTAGCCAAAACTGTATCATTTCACTGACTGGTCTTGTCTTGATCGAAAGACCGTCACTTTCAGGAACAATGGGCTTGGGACGAGACGAAGACAAAGAGGGAGGAAGCTTGGTGGACCTGAAATGAGCTGGTTAAATGGCCCATTACCAACCGGCCCACTACTAATGCGTAGAACCTGATCGATTCTCACACTTCTCTACCTCGATCATTTGTCTACCACATGCAAACTCTTCAACTTCTCTCTTCGTTTCTTGCGATTCCTCTCTATCGCCTCTTGCGATTCTTCTGTAACCTTTTGCGATTCTTCGCAACCTTTTACAGTAAAAATCTCATCCTTCAAATCCACCATCGAAGGCTACTCTTTCTGTCTCGCATCTTCAACTATACCGCAGAAGATTCGAACCTCTTCGACTGAATACCGCCGAAGAAACAGCTCCGCAATGGAGGCCGATTTTCACATCCGAAGAATTCCTATGAACCTCAGTGCCTCATCAAACTTTCGAATCGGCACCGACTTGGTAAGAATATTCGCCGGGTTGTCCACAGTATTAACTTTTGTTACTTTTATTATACCATCTGTATCCAGATCTCTAATGAAACTCATGCATCTTGTCATGTGCTTTGTTCTTTCATGGTATACCACTATTCTTCGCCAAGCATATGGCGCTCTGTGAGTCCACAACCGATCTCTACAGTCTCCTGTGGAAACCCTAACTCCGAGGTAATCCCTTTCAACCACAAAGCCTCTTTGTATGCTTCTACTAACGACATATATATATTCAGCCTCTGTTGTTGATAGTACAACTATATTTTGCACGCCAGATTTCCAGCTGATGGTGTTTTCCCCGACTTGAAATAAGTACCCCGGTTATTGACCGTCTTCTGTCCAGCAGTACCCCTTCACATTTAGGTTGCTAGATCTTCAGAAATTCAAGCATAGCTCCTTAGAGTAATTTATGTACCTTAATACCCATTTAACTGCCTTCCAATGTTTTGTGTTAGGTGCACTCATAAAGCGACCAAGACCTACTGTATAGACTAAATCAGGACGAGATCCCACCATAGCATACATTATGTTACCAACCACACTGCAGTAAGGTACACCACTCATTCTTCTTTGTTCTTCTTCCTTTTGTTCATCTAGGGGTAGCAGACAACTTGAAATGACACCCTAAAGGTGTATGTGCTTTCTTTGAATCCTGCATATTGAAACTTCTAAGAATCTTGTCAGTGTATACATTATGTGATAGCGTTAGGATTCCAATTTCTAGAAATGTCCATACCTAGGATCCTTTTGGCTGATCCTAGGTCCTTCATTTCAAATTCTTGGCTTAGCAAACTCTTTAACTTAGAAATTTCTGCCATATTCTTGGAAGCCAATAACATGTCATCCACGTACAAGAGCACATACACATAGTCATTTTCCCTGTAATTCTTGAAAATACACAGCTATCAAATTCACTCTTTGAATACCCTTTAGACCTTATGTATATGTCAAATCGTAGATTCCACTGTCTAGGTGATTGCTTCAATCCATACAGTGACTTTCTTAACAAACACACATCATCACCCACTGAGAAACCCTCTGGTTGTTCCATATAGATTATCTCATATATATTCTCATGTAAGAAAGTCGTCTTAACATCCATTTGCTCCAACTTCATGTCTAGATTAACTACTAGAGATAGCATTAATCTTATGGTTATATGTTTTACCACTGGAGAAAATACTTCGTGATAATCAATACATTCTAGTTGTCTGTACCCCTTTGCAACCAACCTTGCTTTGAACATAGAATTTTCAACCCCTGGAATCCCCTACTTTAGCTTGAAAACCCACTTACACCCAATTGTTCTCCAAGTGTCTTTCCTAGGTTTAATTTCCCATGTGTGATTCTTATGTAATGAATCAATTTCCTCTTTACATGCTCTTATCCAGTTTTCTTTGTTTTTACTTCTCATAGCTTCCTGATAGCTTAGTGGTTCATCTTCTTCTATCATTTGAGATGCATTTAGAGCATATATTGCAACATTTGATTCAATAAACCTGCTAGGCTTTCTGATATTTCTTCTATCTCTGTCTCTAGCCAATATGTAATCACTCACTGCTTTTGTTTCCTCTACCTCATCATGTTCCTAATCTGAATCAATTTGAACTACTTCTTGAGTAGCTCCACCTTGCTCTGTACTTCTATTTGAACTACCAGCATCATCCGATTTCTTTTCTTCATAAGGCAGAATAAATGAAACCTTCTTTTGTGATTTATTTTGGTTTGTTTTTGATGTTGATCCTTATTTTTGTCAAAATCCTTGTAAACCACAGACTCATTGAAAATGACATCTCTGATGATCACACACCTCTTATCTTCTAGATACCAGATTCTGTAACCCTTCACACCATGTGGGTATCCTAAGAAAATTCCCTTCTTAGCTCTTGGCTTTAGTTTTCCTTGATTGACATGAAAATATGCCAAACACCCAAAGTATCTCAAGTGTGAACAGTCTAGCTTCCTTCCTGACCATAATTCTTCTAGATACTTGTAGTCAATAGGTTTTGATGGAGTTCTGTTCAATATATATACCATTGTTGATGTAGCTTCTGCCCAATAGGTTTCTGTTAACCCTGTTTCACTTAAAAAACTTCTGACCTTTTCAAGAATCGTCCTATTGAGTCTCTCAGCAACTCCATTTTGCTGTGGAGTATAGGGACACATTTTGTGTCTTAGAATACAGAGTATTCTTATAATTTGCAGTCATCACCACTTTATCTTTCTTGATCACCTTTAGTACATAGTTTCTAGATTGAAACCAGCAGTCAACTGTTTCCAATTTTCCTCGTGAGATCAAGTTCCTCCTTGAAGTAGGCGTGTATCTGACTTGTGACAGAATGAACATTGAACCATCATCATTCACAAATAGAACATTTCCAATTCCTTTTACCTCACAAAAGCTATCATTTCCGATCAGCACTCTTCCTCCATCCATTTCTTCCAAGTCAAACATCAGCTCTTTTCTACATGTCGTATGATAGGAACACCCAGAGTCCAATATCCATTGATCCTCAAAGACCTTTTCAGTAACTGCTAACATTTCTGGTTCCAGAAATTCAGTCTTACAGATACTTGCTTATGTTGTGGCTGTCATGTTACTGCTGTTACTTGTTTTTCTCTTTGGACAATCTCTTTTAAAATGACCTTCTGTACCGCAAGTCCAACATGCTTTCACTTTTGTCTTTGACTTTGATCTAGGTTTGCTGCCACCTCTCTTCTGTCCTTTAACTGACTTCTTTTCTCATTTCTTCCTCGAAACTGTGTCAACAACCCCTCTGACTCTGACTGAAGTTTATAAGCTCCTTTTTCAATTAGCTCCATCTCTATTGAATAAGCCGAACTTATAATATCCTTCTGTGTAATAGTTTCCTTTCCTACACTATACTTTAAAGTGTGTACCAAATTCTCAAATTGTTTAGGAAGACTATTCATTAGAATGGCTGCTTTGTCTTCCTCACCGATATCAACATGTACACTAGACATATCAGATATTAATCTGTTAAACAAGTCTAGATTTTTATCCAAGTTCTTTCCGGGATCCATCTTGAAACTGTAGAACTTTTGTTTAAGATTGAATCAATGTGGAAGAGTCTTGACCTGATATTCTGCTTCTAGAGCCAGCCACATATCATATGCAGTTCGTTCCTTCTTCACCTTCCTTAATACATTATCAGACAGACTTGTACCGATCAGGTTCTTAGCTCTCTTATCCTTATCCTTGAACTTAGATCCGCTTTAGCTTTAGGGAACAACTCCTCTGTAGTCTTCTTAGTATCTTTTACCTCTTTGACATCTTTATCACCTTTTACCTCTTTTCCTTTCGTTTCTTCTTTTACCACATATCCCTCTTCTTCTTCCAGATAGATGGGTAAGAGAGGTGAGTCAAGACCCAAAATTTCGAGTTGAGCTAAAACTTTGAACTTCCAAAGAGAGAAGTCTCCTTCACCATTAAACTCCTTAACTTCAAACCTTCCTTGTGTAGGTTCCATAGTTAACCCTACCAACAACGTTATTTCTTTTACAGACGATCTGAGAAAAGAAAATACCTGCTGAGCCTTAAACCTTGCTCTGGTACCACTTGTTGTAATCGATAGCTATTATCTTCCTCTGTTGTTGATTTATATTAACTAATGTTTGTTGTGTTTTGCAGAATGAAGAAGACTCAACGATTTAACGAGTTCCCATGGATTGAACATCTATGGTACATCTCGGTGAGCAAAGCTCACAAATCATTCACTATCACTTTGAGATAATTGACCCAAATACAATCAGCACCAAAACTCTCTACACAACCAGAGTGTTTTGTGATTCAACAAGAAGCAATACCCAATCAAGAAGAGAAAAAATCCCAAGAGATGAAACCCCTCTCACTCACTGGAAGAACTCTCTCTACTCTCTGTGTTTCCCTTTCGCTCAATTGATGTTTCTCGCTCACACCTCTTCTGTGAACTGCTCTTGCTCTGTCTTATATTTTGTACTTAGCCAAAACTGCATCATTTCACTGACTGGTCTTCTCTTGATCGAAGACCATCAATTTCAGGAACAATGTGCTTGGGCCGAGACGAAGACAAAGAGGGAGGAAGCTTGGTGGACCTGAAATGAGCTGGTTAAATGGCCCATTACCAACCGGCCTACAACTAATGCGTAGAACCTGATCGACTCTCATATCCTCTTATGCTGATGTGTATTTTTGGAGGATTATAAATTGACTGCGTGTTTTAATGTATTGAGTTGATTGGTTTTATGATTAAAATTTAAGCTCAAGTGTCATATCTAGGAAGCTCCAAAAAGCTGGAGGATACAACAACCCAGCTTTTATCAATATAATTAACAGTATAATTTTGCAACTAACTTTTCTTTCTCAACAATAATATTGATAAATAATAGTATGTGTCACAACCAAATAGTAAACACGATTTTCTAAAATCAAATTTAAATGAAAAAAGTTGTTACACTTAACCATTTGATAAAAATACTTTTAGAATATAATCTCTAAATTTTTTTTGTTACGTAGCAAATTACTCCACAGAAATCTCATAATATCAAAACAAATTACTGTGAGAGTAACTACGTATAATCTTTACTTA
>JAKUCM010004689.1:0-23618 GCA_023374145.1 Lepidium sativum | reverse complement strand
CAGTTAGAGCGTACTGCTGCTGCAATGAGATGTTATGCTGAACATAATTCACAAAGAGAGATTGCACACCCTTCATATGCGAAGGCATGAAAACATTTTAAATTCAGTTTATCCAGATTTTGCAGCAGAAAACATGAATGTGTATCTTGGCTTATGTAAAGATGGGTTCAGTCCGTTTGGGAAACACAGGCAACAATATTTTGTTTGGCCGGTGATTGTTACACCATACAATTTACCACCATCACTTGTATTGGGAACACGAGGACACCAGGAAAGTGGCATCAAGAAACTCCATTAACCGGAACAACAACCGCGGAGGTTTAGGAGTCGCAACCCATAACAACGGTTCTCAGACATTTGAGGAGCGCTCCCGTGTTCTGGTTAGTAATCTTTTAAATTACTTGACAATTCCTTTTAAATTGTTCCAAATTTAAATTTTTTTTTGTAGGCATCTCAACTTGGCGAGGAACCTAACTTATTGCTCCTCATGGAGGATACCCATACAAACAAACAAACAAAGCGGGTAGAGGACAAGAAGGTGCTCGGTGTTCTCGAGACGGTTAAACAGAAGACAACTGAGATACTTACCCAACGCAGTCAAGAAGGCGAAAGCTATTCTACTCAACTACCTCGGGAGGTGATCGATCAGCTCGTCATTGAGGTACGATCAATTTTTATAATAATTATTTAATTTAATAACCTAATTTTACTTTACCGCCGACGGTGATGTTTCCTACATGTACTGATAGGAGAATTCCGACCACCCCCAACGTCCAGTTTTCCGACTTTCTGCGACGGCGGTTTTCTGACACCAACTGACCGGTTATTTCCCTCTATCACTGACCACTATTTCCGACAACCATGGATGGTCAGAAAATTCTGACAACTACTGACCACTTTCTCTTTTCCAACCATCTCAAACCGACAACTCTATTTCTGTAAATGTTTGTCGGAAAACATCTTTTTCCGACCACTTCTGACTACTTTGGGCATCATAATTTGCCTTGTTTCTTGTAGTGTTAACCTTCAAGTTTACTTCACTCGTCAGAATCATGTGACATGTAACTTCCATTCGATCTCTTATATGTTTATTGTTTTGTCAATATGTTTTCGTTAAGTTTCATATATCCCACATGCAGTTTGTAATAATAGGCATTTAAGTATCACGATCTTAAAACTGAAACATAAAACTTATCAAAAACGGATGGACGTAATTATATATATAAAAGCAAGATTGTCTCTCCAGGGATCGATAACTCAGCATGACACTTCATCTAAAAAGACCAATTAAATTGCTTGATCAATCCAACTCATCACATGCTTCCACTTCTTCAATCTCAAACATTTTGCTTTCAACAATAGTGACTCTTCTGTTTCTCTTATTTCTTAAGATAAAAGGTAATGACTCTTGAGTTTCTCCTACGCTAAAGTCCAGTTCTCTCACAAAATAGAGACTGGTGACAGTGTCACCATGAAAATTGTCGATCTAAGCTTCAACCTTAAGTGTAACAAAGTTGAGCAGGTTCTATTTTTTACTCTTTTAACTTCTTTCTTTTCGATTTGATTGTGGTTTTGAATGAACAAATGTCAAATACAAATGCAGATTCATCATTCATATTAGTTTCCACAGTATCATCTTCTTCTCCCTCTTCTCTTCTAAAAGTGAAACCCAATTTTAATATATTTAGATGGAAAAATAATGAAGGAGAACCCCTTGCATTCTGAGCAAAGTATGACATAAGAAAATCCTCTTTGATGAAAAATTAATCAGAGCTTATCTTTTGGTTCTATAGATCGTGTGTTGTAGAAGGCTCAAGAAGGTGTACACGATTAGACGACATCGGGAACAAGGCAACATCATGTTCACTCGCACATGTTTGAAAACAAGAAGATGACACTTTTGCCACTAACTATCCTTCTTACGGAAGCTTCTAATCCTATAAACATTTCTCCGACCAAATTTTGGAAGTTTCTATGGAAGATGACTTTTCTCTTCAAAAATTGGTTCATGTGGGTTGTGAGATAATTACTTATCTTAAAATATCTTTTTATATAATTAAATAAAACTATATATCTTTTTGTGAAGTTTACTGAACTCTATTGTTCCTTAGGTTTCTACAAAGTGCATGGGCCTTCATATATGTGAAGAGACTGCAGGGGAACAAGTTTTGACTTCTTTGATGATCAATGGCACAAATTTAGATTAAGTACAAAAGATATCGTTATTTAGTGTTGATTGATATTGGTATTGGTCTCAAATCGTTTTGCATTCTCTTACTTAAAATATTAAAAAAAACTTGTCCTCTATTTCAAGTTTATGGAAACTCATATCTACCCGATGGAAAACAAGTTAAAACTTGCTCAATCTGATATGTGATGGAGGTAATGTTAAAGGAGTTGGCAAAGAGACACTACAAGATAACATGACTTTTACAACTCTCATTTTCGTCCCTAATGCGTTGTAAAATTCGTCGTGTCTTGCACGACGTTAGCCATAAAACGTTGTAAAAGTTAACAATGCAATATTAACGTTGCTAAAACGTCGTAAAATAGGCGTTCTAAAACATTGTAACATTAAGAGGGCATTGTAAACTCGATGGCAAACTATACGTTGTAAGTTGGTTGTAAACTTAGCAAGTAACTTACAATGTATAATTTACAACTAAGTAGAGTCGAAATGTTTTACAACGTATTAAAGTCGAAATGTGTTACAACGTATTAAAGTCGAAAACTTTACAACTAACTAAAGACGAAAATCTTACAACTGTTAAAAGACAAAATTATTTACAACTACTTAAAGACAAAAATTTTACAACTATTTAAAGACAAAACTATTTACAACTACTTAAAACGAATATTTTATATTGATTTAAGGACTAAATTTTGTTATTTATTTTTTATTAAAATTGTGAAATTTATTTTTTTGTATTTAAATAAAAATATGAAATGAATAAATTAAAATTATAATATAAAACTAAAATATAAAATTCAAATGTTTTTACAAAATACTAAAATATTTAATGGAGTAATTCGTAGAACATGTGAGAGCTACGGTTGTCCTGATCTTCAGCCACTCGCTCGTTCAAATCGACTTCGACATTCTCCGTAGGCCTAATCCCGAGGTTCCGACGTCTAAGCTCCAAAGCCGCAGCATGTGGATTGCCCGCAACCAAAATTTCTATCATGGATTCCATGGCTGCGAATTTCTCATCCGTCGTTTGCTTTAGCGAAGCAATTTCCGCACGAGATTATTGCAACTGAGTACTTAGTGAGTTTTCGCCTATCCTGTTAGAAGTGACTCTCTGGACATCTTGGGCGGATCTTATGTCAATAATCCGTCCTTTTTTTGTTGGAGCGATCTACAAAAAAGATTTGTGAGGAAAAAAATATTATTTAAATTAAATTATTTAATTTAATACCTACTTATAAATCGCGTTGATCTCAGGAGCACTCAATTCGACAGGAGTACCGTTGGTGGATTCCTGGGAAAGCTGTGTAGCAGGTCACACCGTGGATCGACGAAGACGGCAGATTTCTTCTTATGGGTTGCGGCATACAATTACGGAAGCGTAGGAATCTGTCCAGTTATTTCCGCCTTATAAAATAAATTTTAAATTAAATATTAATTTATGTTAATAAATATTATAAATAAAAAAATTTATTTTAAAAAATACTTACGATTTGTATTGCCACTCCGCCCAAAGGGATTTGGCCCGCAGTGTGCGGCATTGCGACTGGTAAGCCATCGGGACCAATCTTCTTCCGGGAGGCGGAACACTGAGCAGCTCTCCTCACAGCTGCAGGGTCTACCAAGTAACTCTTCAGTCCATCCCAACAAGCGTTGGTCATGAATGTGGGTTTCCCGGCATCTCCCTTCACCTCCCACTCAGTTTTCCAGTTTGAGACTGTGTTAATAAGCCGCTTCTGGCTTTGAACTAGAACTCATGTCAGACAGTCTCGTTGATAGAGACGTCACAATTCCAACGTTGCTAGTAGTTAAAGTAATTAATTAATATTTATTATATATTATAGTATGTTGAATAAAAAAAATTAATGTTAAAAAAAAAAATTACCGCAAAAATCTTGAACCATGTTATGCGAATGTATGTGGTGTTGATTTCCAATTTGGAGTCGCCTCCACGAAATAGCTTTTGATGCATTTCGTGATGCTTCGTCCCACTTTGCTATCAATACCGAACCTGAAATTTTTTTAATATATATTATTAGTTATTTAATTATAAATGCTTAAATTAAGTACGTAAATTAAATTAAATATGTACCACTAGGTTCCATTTGGATGATCGATGTATAGATGCGACAAATTCTCACGGTTTGGTGCCACGAGAATATCCTCAACTCGGTACTGCGCATAAGGTGCATCAGGCGGAAACAAAAGGTCTAGATGGACCACAACATTCATCGGATGGGGATCTACGGCCACTTCTGGTGTTGGGGAAGTATGCGGTGGTGTATGACTCTGATGATGTGACCGCGACTGTGTCTCTGGCACAACCGAGGAAGTAGAAGATGATGCGGTGCGGTGCAGCATGTCACTATAATGGACACGGCGTGTATGCTTACGGGGTGCCATAATTTGTACCTACAAAAGGATGTTCCGTAAATTAGACATTGGATACTACTAAATAATATATAAACCCTAATTTCTAAATTCCGTATCTACTACATAATTTCTAAACAACCTACATAATTTTAAATCCTAAATTTGCCAAAATAAAAATTGTAGAGAGAAGGGAGAGAGGGATACCTTAGAGAGAGATTGTGGAATGGGGAATGATGGAATGATGTTGCAAAATTGGTGATATATTTATAGGGAATACGTGGAGTTGTAAAAGGGTTAGAAATTCATGGAGTTGTATTCGATGTAAAAACGTTGGCAAATGTGGATTCAATGTACCGTTACGGTACAATTCATTGACACGTTATGGTGAATTCAATGGACCGTAATGGTATAGAACAAAACGTCGTAAAGACGTTGGGGAATAAAAACATCGTCAAGACATTGTTAGATGCCAATGTCTTTACGACGTTTTTATTCTCCAACGTTTTACGACGTTTTTGTTATACCATTTTTTCCTAAGTGTTTTATACATCATAAAAATCTTATAAAATATTATAAATCATATAAATCATATGAACCATATAAACCATATTGCAAATATGATATAATATTATAAATCATATAAATCTTATAATTATATAAATATTAGAAATGATATAAATTATTCATGTGATGCAAAAAACGTCGTAAACAAGTTGGCAACTAACAACGTCTTTACGACGTTTTTATTTTTCAACGTCTTTACGACATTTTTATGAAATTATTTTTTTCCTAAGTGTTTTTTCTTAAGTGTTTTGTGGAATGTTAGATTGATTTATAAAACTTAGATTGATAAAATTTTGATTGATTTGTAAAACTTAGTTTGATTAAACTTTGATTGATTTATGAATTTACTAAATTCAAATGATTTATAAAAGATTGACATAACGTAAATTACATTAAAATCCTGCAACGGTACGTTGTTCTTACATTATAAAACCGTAGTGTCAATCAGATTCTTCACCGTTACTACCATTTTCACTACTTGGATTATCACTTTTTGCAAACTCGTCACGCTCCTCATCGTCAACATCTTCTTCAGGGAGATCCTCGTACTCTCGGTTTTCCAAATCGATAAGAACCACTATCTCTGTAGCTTGCTCTGGCACTTGTATAGATGAACATGATTCTTTCTGGAACGGTAAATCTCCACATCCAATAATTCGCCCACGAGGTGTGATCTTCACTGTAGCTAACCAATTGATGCATGACTCTTTGATCCTTGGATATGGAATGAAGCTAACTTGCTCTGCTTGCGATGCTAAGACGAAATGAATGCTCAAAATTGTTGTATCTTCTCCTCCCATTCATGTCCACAACTCCAAATTTGCTGTAACGACATCTCTGTTGATTACGGGATCAAACCAGTCACATTTGAATAGCACAGTTTTCAACCCAATTAATCCCACAAATTCTGCTTCGATAATCTCTTGCAAAACCCCATAGAAATCGGTTTCACCTTTCACACATACTCTCCAATTTGCCGTTGCACGCCTTACACCGTACTCAAAGGTGTGAAATGTGTATCCTTTGGTGAAATACATGAGTGTTGTTGTTATCTTAGCAATAGGACCTTGGATCAAATCATGAAACCATGGTGGGTAGTATGGATCATCATAGTCAACCTGTATACACAATTTAAAATTAATCATAACGTAATTAGAAATATGTTAATTTAAATTAATCACAATTAATGTATACAATTCACTCTTACTTGGCCCTTCAACCATAGTGCGAAGTGCATATCTTTCCGCTTAAATACTTCTGTATCTGAAATTCCTTCAATAGTTTCTTTTACATGACTAACAAATAAAGTAGACATGTATATAGAAATATGTTAATTTAAAAGTAATACACATTTCATTAAATATACACAATTCATATACATATATATATATATATATATATATACCTTTCAAACAGAAGCACTTCAGTATAATTCAGAAGTATATATGTGTGTGCCGCGTGGCGGTCTTCGGGACTACTCCACCAAACTTCTTTTAATTTGCCACTAAGACGTCCAATTGGGGAAAAGATATCAGGAACTCCCTCTACTGCATAAGTTTGGGCGACACAACCATCATCATATCTCCTAGGTGCTCTTTTTCGTGTGTGAATGGTGGGTGCAAAGTAGTACGATGTGAAATGCGACGTTTCTTCTGTCAGGCTACCAGCAACGATTGACCCCTCGACTTTTGACAGATTCTTTGCTTTACCCTTAAGTGTTTTTATAAAACATTCAAATGGGTACATCCACCGAAAATGAACAGGTCCTGCTAGGAGTGCTTCATGAGGAAGGTGCACTAGCAGATGTTCCATAACATCGAAGAACGAAGGAGGAAAAATCTTCTCTAAGTTGCACAACAATAGCGGTATATTGGTTGAAAGTTGTTCCAAACCTTCTACTGTGATTGTCCGTGCACTCAAATCCCTAAAAAAAACTCCAATACCTACAATATAAGAGTTATATATATATATATGTTAATATTCATTACTATAGTATGTTAAACAAATACCTGCAAGTGCTTCATGTACATTTTTTGGAAGTAACTCCGCCAGAGCAAAGGGTAGTAGTCGTTGCATGAAAATATGACAATCATGACTTTTCATCCCTGTAAATTTTTGCCCTTGCTCAACACATCTTGAGAGATTTGAAACATACCCATCAGGAAACTACACCTCTGATGACACCCAACTGAATAACACTATTTTCGCCTCAAATGACAACCTAAATATCGGAACTGGAATTTTGTCGTCACTTTTGATATGCAACTCACTCCTTGAACAAATAGCTAGTAAGTCTAAACGTGAATTCCTGTTATCCATTGTCCTACCAGCCACGTTCAAAATCGTATGCATGATATTCACAAAAAAATTCTTCTCGATGTGCATCACATCCAAATTATGTCGAATCAACAAATCTTTCCAATATGGCAGCTCCCAAAATATACTCTTCTTATGCCAGTTATGATGTCGTCCGTAATAATCCGGCATATTATTAGGAACGTGTCAATTACCTCATCGAGGAACAGTAGCCAAAGCCCCGTAATAATCCATATTTGCTTCGATTTCCTCTCTTGATAAATACAATGGTGGGGGATCCTTTACCTTAACTTTACTCCTGAATAGAGTTGTGTTCCTTCGGTAAGGATGGTTAATTGGAAGAAATCAATGATGACAATCAAACCAAGACGTCTTCCTACCATGCTTCAGTTGGAATGCATCAGTCCTCCCAAGGCAATATGGGCAAGCCAATCTCCCATGTGTTGTCCAACCACATAACATTCCGTAGGCAGGGAAGTCACTTATCGTCCACATACGTCCAATCATATGCCCGAACCCCGTGCGTCCATAACTATTTCAGCTCATGAATCAAAGGTTGCAAAAATACGTCAAGAGACCGTTTCAGATGATTAGGTCCAGGAACAAGTATACTTAGGAATAAAAATTCTTTTTCCATGCACATTCCCGGAGGAAGGTTATAAGGCGTAAGGATTACTGACCACAAAGAATATTGTCTACCAGACATTCCAAACGGACTAAAACCATCAGTGCATAGAGCAAGATAAACATTCCTAATATTCCTAGCAAAATCTTTGTGTATCGTATTAAAATGTTTCCACGCCTTGGCATCTGAGGGATGATTAATCTCTCATTCTATCTGTGAATGCTTTGCATGCCATCTCATCGCAGCTGTTGTCCTCTCCGACTGATATAACTTCTAAAATCTATCAATTATTGGCAAATACCACATCCGTTGATACAGAACCTTCTTACACCCACTCCCTTGTGCCTTATATCTTGGTTTGTTACAGAACCGACATTCTTATAATACATCATCATCTTTCCAGTAGATCATACAATTATCTATACAAACATAAATGGTTTCGCACGGTAACCTAAGACAATAGACCAATTTATGCGTCTCATAATATGATCCTGCACAAACCTTGTCTTCTGGCAAATACTCTTTGAGCAAGTCAGTCCACATATTCATGCATGACTGAGATGAATTACATTCTGTTTTAATATTCATCATCCTAGCTGCCAATGATAATTTAGACAGACCTTCTCAACACCCCTCGTAGAGAGGCTGGTTTGCAGCATCTAGCATGTTATAAAACTTGTTTGCATCTAAATTGGGTGCCTCAACAACTATAGGTTGATCAATTTTAGTTTTCTGAAATGCGTTTGTGACCATTTCATGCATCCTATCATGCTCTACAACCTCAAGAATCTCATTCTGATAACTAACTATAGGTTGATCAATATTAGTTTCCTGAAATGCGTCTGTGACCATTTCATGCATCCTATCATGCTCTACAACCCCAAGAATCTCATTCTGATAACCAACATCATGCAAATTACTTGATTCACCTATATTAGCATCAACATTCTTAAAATTACTACTACTTGCTACATCATTTCCACGACCGTTATCACCTTCCCCATGGTGAAACCAAATGTAATAATGCGGTGTAAACCCTCTATTTAATAGATGATTCCAAATAGTTTTTACTCTGGCAAATTTTGTATTTTTGCATTTCCGACAAGTACAGAACATCTTAACCGATTCAACCGTGATTTCGGTTTGACTAGCCTAGTGCATGAATATTTCTGCCCCATTCATAAACTCCTTTGTCACGATTCCGGCATCATCTCTATGCATATACATCCACTTCGGTTGCTCGAATATATCTCCACCG
The DNA here is from genome assembly GCA_023374145.1 of Lepidium sativum. Classification (NCBI taxonomy): domain Eukaryota; kingdom Viridiplantae; phylum Streptophyta; class Magnoliopsida; order Brassicales; family Brassicaceae; genus Lepidium; species Lepidium sativum. Next base: position 14,294 of record JAKUCM010004689.1, on the reverse strand, counting down.
AAAGACATTTTTTGGATTTTTCCACAAAACAGTTTTTTTCCCCTCTACCACATTTTTTTCTTTTTGATGTTGTGATTAATGAAGAGAGCCTTCCTCCTTATATAGACAAAAAATTAACGATGGTTTTACAACTTCCCGCAAATTACGAGTAAATTACAACACATGTACCTAACCATAAATATCTAATTTGAAATTACGTCCTTAAATAGTTGTAAACTACTTAGTCGTAAAAGAATTGTAAAGTAAAGACATTTTAACATCGAAATTTTTAATTTAACAACACCTTTACAACTCCAAATTTAAATTTTATTTAAACCTTTTACGTAACAAGAAAAATGTGTTTACCTACTTTGACTTTCGATGTTAATTCGATGTCAAATATAGAGGTCGTAAAAGAGTTGCAACTTAGGGACTAATTAACAACGAATTGTTTTAGAAATGGGAAAGCGTTGTGAAGGAGTCGTAAAATACCAACTTGTTTACAATGAAAATTTTCGTTGTCTATTTACAACTCCTTTACGACGAAATCTCAAAACGTCGTAAAGGAGTTACAAATACCTTTCAATTTTACGACATCCCAAAAACGTTGTAAAAATTCGTCCCTAAATTAATGTTCTCTTGTAGTGAGAATGCCTGTATTTATTTGTTCTTCTAGGTGTCTTTTCCTCTACAAATCACTTAAAGCTTTTACTCTGTGTGATAGTGTGCTTATGGATTCTTGGTTCTTGGAGGTAGGTAGTGTTGCTAGAGCTAAAAGAGATAGAAAAAGTATAAACTGGAGTTGCATGATAATATTAAAGCTGAGAAAGAAAAGACAAATGATTTTTCTCATCTACATATCATATTTTTTATCACAAAGTATTATATTTATATTTTACCTGTTCTTATTGGAGTATAGCAAGTAAAGGTAATCTCCAATCATTGTGTGTTTTAGAGATTGAATTACTAATTAGATCTGTGAAAGACTTCCATTTTTGTTGTTAATTGACTTTTAGATAGAGGAACCGAGGAAGTTGTTGATTAGGACCATTGCTAGAGAAACTATTATGTTGCGGTTTTGAGATATCTAAGAGGTAGAAATTGACATATCAAGAAAGCTGCTAAAAGGCTTAAAGAAATTTTGAAATCGTAACTTCAATACATGTCTGAAGAAATTTGTTGGGTATTTATTTGAACTAATAAAACATACTTTGTTATGATATTGTTGGAAAATATGACCAATTTTTTGTTGTTGTTTATATGGAAGAAGCTAATGAAGCAAAGACATGGAAGATATAATCAAATATGATCAAACTGTGTTGTAAACTTGGACGACATGTTTTTATTATGAACCAATAGATGTAAATCAGCACACTTATTGTTCTCTTTTGAAGTAAACAAAAAGCGTATAGTTCGGAAGTAAGGTCGCTAATAATGAATTGGTTCAATGGAGTCTTGTAGTGGTAAAGAGATCAATGTTACTTTTACCTACTCTTTTCCAATGGTAAGAACATTTTCTACTCACCATTAACCAAAAATTATTAATAAAATAACCATGCAGTGTAGCGCGGGTACAAATCTAGTAGTAAAAATAACTAAGATTTAATGGAAGATACATTTCAGATATTCTAAAGAGTTAGGAGCAGAACCGACTTAGGAGGGCAGACCGACAGTGCGACCGCCCCGGGCCCAAGGCCCAAGACGTTTTTTTTTTGTCTTTTTTTCTTTTCTTTTTTGGTTAAAAATATATAAAAAAAATCTAGAAAATGCCTATAATTTTTTTAAGTGTAAAAAAGGCCCAAAATTGTTTTGAAAAGTTAAGAAATGGGCCCAAAAAAATTTTAATAACAAAAAAATAACTCAAATGTCTTTAAAAAACTATGGAATGTCTTAATTTTTTTGATAATACAAAGTCAAAAATATTTATATTAAAAATAAAAAATAAAAGTTTTGCTCAGGGCCCACATAAATGTTGAAAGGAGAGTCAATCTGAATGTTAAAATTAGAAGAAGAAAAATTAGATTAAATGATTTTTTTTGCGCCTGAAAAACTATGAATCACAATTTTAAGCATCACGATATTAAAACTAAAGCATAAAAATCCGATAATGATTTTACATATTGCATGTGGGATATATAAAGCTTAACGAAAACGGATAGACGTAATAGTAAACACAACAAAAATTAGCAGGAATAACGTTTTAAATGATTGTGAAGAGTAGTCAATTCAAGAATTAGAAAATAATAAATAACGCACTGCAAAAAAATTGTATTGATATGTAATATTTCGTCTCAATATTGTCACAATAACACACATGTTTTGTTAGAATATGAAGATATTATTACGAATTTGTGACGTTTTGTAAATAGTTGCAATATAAGTGTCACAAATGCATATTAGTATCAAAAACGTCACAATATACTCGTGAAAAATAAATATAATAACAATTTTGTCACAAATCGTTACAGAATAGAATCACAATGATTCGTAACAAACAAATTCGTAACAAAATTATATTTAAAAAGTCGCAAATTATTACTAATATTCATAGTTACAATACAATTATTGCAGTAAGTCAACTTTTTTGCAGTAACAGTCACACCTAGAAAACAATTTAGGTTGAAAACTTGTTACGTGCTTGAAAAAACTGTGAAAATTTAAGCTCAGAGTGACTTGTTTTATGGGATATTTCCATAGTATGTAAAATTTGTAAAAGTTTATAGATTTGCAAAATCGTTACAGTAGTGTGCTGTAACAAAGAAGAGACACAAGTCCGATTCCACACGACCAGCTAATCACCTAACTCGAGATCCAACACAGCTTTATAATATCCAACCAAATCACCAATAATCTCCACAAGAACAAACCCCATCTTTGAAATGGTGAAACCGTTTCGCATCTCTAACCACAAATTCTCTATCAACAATCTTCGAAATCAACTTGATCACATTATGACAATCACTACAAACTCTCAGATTCTTAACTATATTAACCGTCGAGCCAGGAACTGTATTCATGATCCCAAACGCAACCGCTAGTTTCTCACTGTGAACTTTCAATGTCATCTCTTTCTCTTCTTCATCAACATCATGACAAACAGATGCCGTGTTCGATACGTAACCTGCTTCCAACAACTTCCTGTTGAGTTCTGCTACAAATTCATAGATCTTCTCGCGCTGTGGATGTTCTTCGTCTCCAATTAAGAACACATGAACCTCACCATTCAGCTCAAGTAGACTAAATCCCGGTGGTTTCACTAATCCACGATTCTTCATTACCATTCTCACTCTCTCAACATCTTTCCAACGCCCAGCATCAGCATAGATATGCGAAAGCAACATGTAGTAACCGCAATTTGAAGGGTCTAATTCGAACAAACGAGCCACCGATATCTCTGCGAGCTCCACGTTCTTGTGAATTCTACAAGCTGCAAGAAGTGAGCTCCATATGATAGAGTCTGGGTTCATCTTCATTGTCTGAATCAATTCATAAGCTTTTTGAAGAAACCCCGCTCGACCTAGAAGATCAACCATACAACCATAGTGTTCTAAGCCCGGTTCCACACCATATCTACCCTTCATCGTGTTAAACCAGTGCCAGCCTTTGACATGAAAACCAGCATGACTGCAAGCAGCTAGTACAGACACAAAAGTAATGTAATTTGGTCTAACCCCTGAATCGATCATAGCAGGGAACAATTCTAATGCCTTAGCTGCATGACCGTGCATTCCGTATCCAGCAATCATAGCAGTCCATGACCTAACATTCTTGTTTTTCATTCGATCAAATGCTTTTCTTGCAGTCTCAACTCTTCCACATTTGCAATACATATCAATTATTGACGTTCCGACTATCACATCATCCCCAAGACCCATTCTAATTACCTGCATAGAGCCATAGACCAATCATCTTTGCATATTAGACACTATTTTACAATGACAACAAGTAATGTCAAAACTAGATTATAATTATGCACAACAGGAATCTCACTTCACCTGGTCATGTATACATTTTCCAATACGCAAAGCACCTGAATTTGAAACAGCTAACAACACAGTAGACAGTGTAATGGAGTTAAATGTCATAACTTTATCCTCTACCATTCTGCGAAAAACTTCAAAAGACTCACTAGACATCCCATTCTGAGCATAAACACTCATGATCGAATTATATGAAACACGATCCTTATCCACAATCTGATCAAAGAGTTTTCTCGCCACAGCTACACCTCCTTCTCCACCCTTGGCATAAGCATCCAAGAGAGTATTACCAACACTAACTCCTCTATCAAACCCTCTTTTTATCACAAAGCTATGAATTGATTCTGTTAAACCTTTAGCGGTAACACGAGAACAAGCAGAAATGACTGAAACCATACCCATAGAGTCAAGGAGCATTGCATCGTCATCCTCACGAACTCCACAAACAACACTGTCATTTTCTTCAACCAATAAATCCTTGAAAAGAGAAACAGCATCAAGGGCATTACCATTAAGGTCATACCCTCGAATCATGGAAGTCCAAGAAACAATATTTTTTCTAGGAATTTCTTCAAACACCTTCCGTGCATCATCTAGTTGGCCACAAGTTGAGTACATAACGATCAAAGCCGACGATACGAAGATGTCAGATTGATAACCGAAGACGAAAGCTTGCTGATGGGTCTGTTTTCCAGAGGAAATATCAACAATAGACGAGCATGCTTTAATGGCGCAAGGAAAGCTAGAGCGAGTTGGGTAGAGAGAAAGCTTTCGCATTGAGGAAAAAGCGCGAAGAGCTTCGGCAGAATCGCCGCTACGAGCAAGTTCAGCGATGACAGAGTTCCATGAGAAGACATCTGTTTTGTCAACATATCTGTTGAATAAAGTTGTTAGCTTTTGTCTCTCTGTGGATCTCTCTGTGTGGAGAAGACGAGAAACAGAGACAAACAGAGCTTTTTTACTCAAAGTCATTTATGAATACACAAATGCATAGTTCTTAATCCAGATGCATTGTTCATATAAAGAATCAATCAAAACCAAAACGAAGGACAAAGCAAAAACTCAATGAATCCTTTTTGTTATCTTTTGTTTTTCTCCTTTTACAAACAATGAAACAAACATTACAAAGAAGCCGTGGCAATTTCATCACCTGCAAAATCTTTTTCTTCAGCTTCTGCAGATTCGTGGTTTATACATATAAATAAAACCCCTTTCTAAAAAATTAATTTACCAGTAAATAAACTTTAGAAGCTACAACAATCTAAGATGAGCAGTATCATTCATTCGTTTGATCTGCCATCCATTTCTCCATGAATGCTGTAACACAGTCACTGAAGAGTCCTCTACACAGATCTTATGGGTCATTACCGGACTGCAACCGAGGATTCCGGTCAGAAGACACTTTATAGGTAAAGAATGCGTGAAGACCCCAACGCAATTCGAGATTAAGGAAGAGGAATCACTTAGGCCATTGTGATTATGATTCACTTCTTCCCTTGGGGATGTTGCATCATCAGGCTCGTGATTAGTCATCACTTGAAGCCTGCTTTTACCAGATTTCTTCCTTGTAAGACTGGGACGATGTTTGTGAAGCATATCCCAGTTGGGCGAGGGAAGTGAAGACGAACTATCACGCTCGTGAGTTTCATTGTGATGTGTGGTCGAGGAAAATTCTGGCCTGAGCTTCTCAGAAAGTCCTGAGACTGTCCCGTTCAGAAACTGAACCATTCGGTATTCTACTTGTCTAAGTGATTCTCCAGATGGTGCCATGAAATCAGGCTGGCATCTTTCGATCAAGCTCAAAGTTTCCGAATTGTAAATCTCTGATTGATTGCAACCTTCCCAATTCCCTAGACTCATCTCAATAAGAGCATCTGAGGATTGTACATGCTCCTCTGGGAAACTCATTTCCTGCAAACAGAAATGCGCAAGGGCAGAACCCTGATTAAGTTACCACTTCAAACTCACTTTCTTCACTAGAGGATCCATAAATGTTTGAAGGTGAACGCTCTTATCATCTTAAGCTCTTCAAATTGTGACTAAACTACAGTTCTAGAAGACACAAACAACAATTCACGCCTCCTCCCTCAACCGTGAACATGATAACACACACAATCAACAAACACAAAAATTTGAAACAAAACAAGGAGCAGTAAGAGATTAAGTTTCATCATCTCTTTTCTAACGTTCCACTTAGTGGTTTCGATGGATTCATGTTGGCAAAGTTTCAATCTCTCTACAGTATAAGCCAATCAACTCTATCAAATGTTTCCTCCAAGAGATTTTCTCAGCTTAAAGTTGGAACTTTTACACAAAAAAGGCAAACACTTTACAGTTACTTTTGCACACAACCTTTTAGATCTTTGCTAAAACTTAGATCCAAGAGGAGAAAATGAGAATATTCACCTGGCAAACCGAAACAGCCATGGATCTAGCTCGATCTAGAGGTGAAGAGTAAACAGAATTGAACTGAATCCCTTGAGATTTGAAGAAAACAGCAAGAGCCCTAGCTTGACGTTTGCCATTAGCCGTAAGCGCAGCTACATGACATCTCCCTCCAACCAGATCAGGCCTTAAATTGAGATCACACTCACCATGGTTAATGAGATAAACCTCAGTCACAGCACGATCTTCATCTCCAGAAGCGATTCGAGAAAAGATAGGCACAGCCTGAGGCGGCGGCGCGAGGACGTTATAAGGATCCCAAACCTTAATTGATGGTCCAAGCCGAGGAGTTCCAAGAGACGATAATTGTGGTGAAAGAGGAGAAGCTGAAGCATGGCAAGGTAACATCTCAGGCTCTTGCTCAAGAACTTTCTTTACCAGAAGGTTATCTAACTCTCTTCTTATATTCGATTCGCCATTATCGTCTTCCTCATCTTCTTCTTCATTGTCAGTTTCCTCTTCTTCTTCTTCTTCGTCTCCAACTTGTACAGATTGTGATGCACCCATTTCGTTTTGTCAAAAGTGCTCGAAGAGAAATTGAAGAAGTAGAGAGCTTTTTGTTAGCTTTGAACCGATCACATCACATGGTTGATGGCTCCACCACCATTTTTCAGATCTAGCAACGAAACTAAGTTCCTCTTTGTAAGCCGGATGGTTTAAATATTGGGCCTGGCCCGTTATAGTATAAAACGCTCTGAAATCTGAACAATCCCTACGGGTCTTAACCAAATTCGGTATTATAAGAGGTCCCAAAGAACCTAACCAAAATAGATGGTTCTGTATTAGTTTCTCCAGACATTGTTTTTTTTGGTAAACCGAAAGGTTCGGTTACTAAATGACCGCTGATTCTGATCGATTAAATTTTTGCATCATCCACTACAGAACATCCAATTCTAGGATGGACGCATTATCAACAAAAAAAAGAAACTTAAGCATATCAAAAATATTGACCAAGTGATGATGGATTAGTGATTTTCTTGGTATTTTGAATGTTTAATATAAAATAAAGAGTTGATCCCTCGTCACTTGGTCAATATTTTTGATATTAATCCAGAATAACATGAAAATATCCAATATTAATTATAAAAATTATAAAAAACGCGAAATGTCTTAAATGTATACGCCTAATTATATTTTTTTGAATATATATATATATATATATATATATATTCAAGTGATGATGGAATCATCTAATTAATTTGGTTAAGTTCTTTTAGATCATGTTATAACATTAAGATCTCATAAATGTGATTTTTGGATATATATATATATATATATAAGTACTTAACCATCTTTCATTCTTCTTTGAAATAACTTTTGGATGTAAATTAGCTTTATACTAATATGGTATAAAAGTATAGGTTCAATCTAATTATGGATGGATATCTCGTTCCACAAACTTTATACTAATATGGTATAAGAGTATAGGTTCAATCTAAATATGGATGGATATCTCGTTCCACAAACTTTATACTAATATGGTATAATAGTATATGTTCAATCTAAAACTATAGATAGATGTCTCCCACAAACTTTATACTTATGAAAAGAGAAGTGATTTTCTTTTTTCTAAGGAAAAAAAATTGATATTACAATATTGTATTAGTGCATTCATCACGTAACTTGTATATGTAACAAATGATTGATCATGAACCTGAAGGAAAAGGAAAACCAACGATTTTGAAAGCCGTCATGCCGCCATCAACGACCAAGTTATGACCACTAATATATTTACCATCATCGGAGGCAAGTACAGAGCAGCCTTAGCGACATCAATTTCTTCACACTCAGCTCCTCCTTTTAATTCACCCTTACCCTTCACTGTCTCACGGAGCTTCTCCTCCGTTACCGTCGGAAACACTATCCGAAGGTAACGAAGAGTAAGTGGTGTTGCCACCGTACCCGGTGAAATACAGTTGATACGTACGTCGTGTTCACAAAGCTCGCTAGCCATAGACTTAGTGATTCCGGGAATAGTGAACTTTGAAATTGTGTATGTATGTGGAGCCAACCTCCAATCACGCCTGCATTATTTGGTCGATATAAGTCAAATTTGTAACTATAATATTGGAAAGAAATGGGCTAAATGATTGAGCTTTATATAGGTCAGCTATGCTTGGTGTGATATCGAGCCTGCATAGTATATGTACTTTACATAAGTGAACAATTTTCTTATATATGTATATACACGTTGAAAAGGAGATTCAGACTTTCAGTCATATTTTTCTTAAGTTAGTGACCAACTGTTAATAATATCACCGTAAAAGATTCTATCATATTTTTACTAAGTCTAGAACAAGTCAATGGTAATATCACCGTAAGAAAATATATATGTATACATTTTCGTTAGCTAGGAGCAGGGTCATCAAAAAAAATTATCACTACAAGAGAGCAGATTTTTTACAACTCCAAAGTTCGTCCCTAAAACGTTTGTAAAGACTGTTTAAGCAATGGAAAAACGTTGTTAAGAAGTCGTAAAATACCGACTTGTTTACAACGTAAATTTTCGTTGTACGTTTACAACTCATTTACGACGTTTTTTCAAAACGTCGTAAGGGAGTTGCAAATACCTCCCTATTTTACGACATCCCAAAAACGTTGTAAAAAATGGTCCCTAAACTAATGTTCTCTTGTAGCATATAAGCTTTGTGTTACTGAAAATAAACAATACCTATAAGACTGCTATAAAAGTAAAATGAAACTTTTGACCTTAACTTTAGTAAAAAGAAAATTTGGGCACTAAGTTTTACAAAAGATATTTTAGACTATATAACTTATTAAATTTGTATGCCTATGATTTACTAAAAAGATTTTGAGCTCTATGACTTGCTAAAAAAATTGTATAATGTGATAAGAAATGTTAAGAAAAGTTTGTTTTAAAACTAAACTAAAATAGAAAGCCTCTCAATCTTTTTGAAACTTGTGACATATTTCATGTCGCACGTGCTAAATGCTGGCCCTAGCGCGGAAATTCAGTTTTTGGTAATAGTTTTCCCAAGTCTATGACCAACCCGTTAGTAATACCACCTAAGATATTAAAGATATTAGTGGGATATTATATGTTTCTTACATGATCAGCCTCTTCATTTATATCTACGATAATCACTTTCGCACCTTGGCTCACATATTCCTCGGCTGTGGCCTTCCCTAGACTGCTTGTACCGCGGATTATAACCGACACTTTTCTCTCTAACTTTCTATGTATGTATATATATATATATATATATTCAAAGCAAAAAGAAAAGATGTTTTAGTCTAAGATTATAAAATCAAACGTCGATGGCATATTAAGAGAATAATTGTATATACAATCAACCTTGGAGAAGTTGAATAAAGAAGAGTAGAGCTAATTGGCTTGGAGATCAAACCATTTGGTACAATGAATATGAAGCTTCTGCAAAGAAGAAAAATGAAATGGATCAGTCTAATTGTTGCCTTATATTGTAAATATTTGCTCTCTTATACTCTAGTATTGTTAGATCTCTCTCGCCTTTGCTTGTATGTTTTTTGTTTGTTTGTGAGAACAAAAAAAGATTTATGAGTTCTTGTGATCAATACCGATCACAGTTTATCTCGGTGAACTTACACCAGCTCACAGGTTTTGCATTCATCAAAGAGAGATCCAAGAGATTACAAAGAAGGTAACGCACAACATACACTCTCTTCTAAACCTTTCAATGTTCTTATATTACCAAGAACATAACTAGGTCACACACTATATTATCATACTTGTTTAGTCTTCCCTCTTACATGTGATGATTGATGTCATCCTCTTTTGCCTTTTTTGACTTCGTAGAAGAAGAGTGTCAGCACACACTCTAAGTGTGATCTCAAAGAAGGATCATATGGGCTTCTTCAGAAGAAACATGTAGGCCTTCTTGTCAAAAAAAATCCAATTAAAGCCCAAATCCGCTCAGACCAACATTCTCCATCTCATATTGGGCTTCTGATGGATCAATTACTTAATGGGCCGATCTTTAACTTCTCGGCCTTTTCAACACTCTCCTTGTCTTCTGCGAGGGAACCTCGACTCTTCTGCCGAAAATTATCAACCTCACCCTCAACCCTTTCAACTTCTCCACAGAACCTCTAGATTCATCCACAAAAAAATCCCCTGAATCCTCCATAGAATCCTGCGATTCATCCATAGAAAATGCCTCGAATCCTCCATAGAATCCTTCGATTCATTCACCGAAGATCCGTTGACCTCTTCACTAAAACAAAATACCTCGACTAAGCCGTCGAAAACAACCCTTTCGACTATCTCATCGAGGATCCTTCGACTTCTTCACTTAATACCCTTCGACTTCACCGTCAAAAAAATCTTTCGACTTTACCGCCGAAGACCCGTCTCTCCTCGAGGAAAGACTCATCAACTTTTGACAATTCCGAGGAGCTTCAGAGCCTCATCAAACTTGCGAAACGGCACTGATTTGGTGAGTATATTTGCTGGATTGTCTGTTGTATTTATTTTCTTAACCTTGAATATCCCATCATCTATCAAATCTCTGAGAAAAATCATTCTTGTTTCCATGTGTTTTGTTCTTTCGTAAAACACACTGTTTTTGGCTAAGCAGATAGCGCTCTGGGAGTCAGATCCTATCACTACATGTTCTTGAGAGAAACAAAACTCCAAGGTAATTCCCCTTAACCATAATGATTCCTTACACAATTCTACTAATGCCATGTATTATGCCTCTGTTGTTGATAACGATACTATACTTTGCAACCAACTTCCAACTTATAGTGTTGCCACCTACTTGGAACACATATCGAGATATCGATATTCTTCTATCCAGGTCAGCTGCGTAATCACTATCACAATAACCTTCTACTTCAAATTTCTCTGACTTTGGTAATGTAAGACACAAATCTTTTGAGTAGTTTAGACACCTTAGAATCCATTTAACTTCTTCCCAATGTTTCATGTTAGGACAACTCACTAATCGACTAACCATTCCCACTACATACGTGCAGATCAAGGTGTGATCCAACCATGGCGTACATCATGTTCCCAACCTTAATGCAGTAAGGTATCATGTTCATCTATTTCTCTGCATTTTCTTTTTCTTCTTGCCGAGTAAATGAGAATTTGAAATGACTCCCTAAGGGTGTCTGAGCAACCTTAGAATTCAACATATTAAAAGATTTTAAAACCTTTTCTATGTAAAACTTTTGAGAAAGCTTTAAAACACCTTTCTTTATGTCCCTTGTTCTCCTTGCTGGTCCAATATCCTTCATTCAAATTCATTATTTAGTAGTTTCTTAAGTTTGTGTATTTCTGATATATCCCTAGCTGCCAACAACATATCATCCACGTAAAGCAACATAAAAATGTAGTCATCCCTTTTATAGTTCTTTAGGTATACACAATTGTCAAACTCACTTTTGGCATAACCCTTTGACCTAATAAATTGATCAAACCATATGTTCCATTGTCTTGATGATTGTTTTAAACCATATAATAATTTTCTCAATAAACAAACTCCATCTTCTTTTGAGAACCTTTCTGGTTGTTTCCATCAATATTTCCATGCTGAAAGGTTGTTTTGACATCCATCTGTTCCAACTCCATATCCAGATTAACAACCATTGATAATGTTAACCTTATAGTGATGTGCTTAACCACTGGAGAAAAAATCTTCATGATAATCAATACTTTCAATTTGTTTGAAACCCTTTGCCACTAGCCTTGCTTTAAATCTAGGTTCCTCTATTCCTGGAATCCTTAGTTTCAGCTTGAAACCCACTTGCAGCCAATCTTTCTCTGTCCCTTAGTTCTTGGTTTAACGTCCCAAGTATGACTTATGCCCAAAGAACCTATCTCTTCTTTCATAGCTTTTGTCCACATATCCTTATGCCTACTATTCATTGCTTCCTCATATGTATTTGGTTTATCCTCCTCTATCAGCTGAGACATATTCAATGCATACATTGCGACATTTGCTTTTATAAACCTGCTCGATTTATTAGTGACTTTCTTTTCTCTGTCTCTTGCCAATAAATAGTCACTGTAAGGTTTTGCATCTTCTATGTCACTTTGATTTTCCTGATCATCAACGAAGTTCTGATTTATTCCTGAACTTTATCCATCTTGATATGTGCTTACTGTCATATTCCCAGACTATGTGACTAATTCTTCCTCATCTCTAGGTAATATAAAAGTAACTCTTCTAGTTTTGCGTTCTTGTACCTTCTGAACCTCACCATCTGAAACCTTATCAAAAGCTTTATAAACCCTTGACTCATTGACCTTACATTTCTGTTTACAACACATTTCTTGTCTTCCAAACTCCAAATTCTGTATCCCTTTACACCTTGTGGATATCCCAAAAAAAAATCATTTTTAGCTCTTGGTTTCAATTTTCCTTGATCAACATGGAAATATGCCAAGCATCCAAAACCTTCATGTATGAAAAATTTGGTACTCTTTCTGACCATACTTGTTATGGAATCTGATAATCAATAAATTTAGAGGGAGTTCTATTGATAATATATACCAGTGTGGATGTAGCCTCTGCCCAATAAGCTTCTGACAAACCTGTCTCACTTAGAAAACTTCTCACCTTTTCCAAGATTATTCTATTCAGTCTCTCAGCAACTCCATTTTGTTGTGGAGTATAGGGGCACGTCTTATGTCTCAAAACACCATAAATCTTGCAGTGATCATCAAAATTCTTGTTGCAATACTCTAAACCATTGTTTGTTTTTAACCCTTTTCATTTTCTTCCACTTTGGTTTTCTATAAGGACCTTCCATTCTACAAACTTGATGTAAGCTTCGTCTTTTGTTCTCATGATATATATCCATACTTTCCTTGTGAAATCATCCACAAAAGACATGTGGTATAGACTTTTAGCGAGACTAGGCATCACATTAGGTGATCCCCAAAGATCTGTATGCACATACTCTAAGGGTTCTTTTGAGATATGTGATCCTCTCTTAAATGACAACCTGTGTGATTTCCCCAATATGCAAGGTTCACAATCTTTGAAATTCTTTTACGACTCTGTATGAATCAATCCTTTTTTCATTAGGACTTGCATATTCTTGTTACTCATGTGACAAAGCATATTGTGCCAAATGTCTAATGAACCCTTTATTGTTGTCATTATATTGCATTCTGAAATCTCTGCTCTACCATTTAGGAAGTATAATATGTTCTTGTAATCAACAGTCATCACTACTTTCTCTTTCTTCAATGCGTTTAGCTTGTAATTTCGAGACTGATACCAACAATCAGGAGTTTCAAGCTGCCCCAAAGATGTAAGGTTCCTTCTTGAAGTAGGTGTATGCCTTACATGTGACAAGATAAACATTGATCCATCGTCATTTATGAATCTCACCTTCCCAATACCTTTCACTTCATAGAAACTGTCATTCCCCATTAACACTCTCCCCCCATCGATTTCTTTTGGATCAAATATCAGTTCTTTCTTTAATGTCATATGATATGAACATCCAGAATCCAATATCCATTCATCATTAGTTGTCGATTCTGCAGCTGCTAACATTTCGGGTTATATGTACTTAGCTCTACACACGTTTGCTTATGTTGTGTCTACCTTGCCACCTGACTTTCTTTTAAGGCAGTCTCTTTTGAAGTGACTTTCAGCCCCACAAACCCAACAAGTTTTCCCTTTTGGCTTTGACTTTGATATGTGCTTGTTGTCACTTCTGCTGTCCTTTAAATAATTCATTCCTTGAGACTGCACTATTAACCTTTCTGATTATGAATGAATTTTGTATGCCCCTTTCTCAATCAGTTTCATTTCAATAGAGTACTATGAGCTGATGATGTCCTTCAGAGTGATGGTTTCCTTATCCACACTATGCTTCAACGTATACACTAAGTTTTCAAACTGTTTGGGAGGCTATTTACTCTCTCTC
>JAKUCM010004688.1:0-32091 GCA_023374145.1 Lepidium sativum | reverse complement strand
TGAAACCCTCGCTTATGTTGTAGTGGTTTTGATTTAGTGTTTAGGACTGCACCAAAAAATAAGATCCATTTACTACTTGTTCTTGCTCATAAGTAACAAAATTTTACTAGCTTTCTCTTTTTTGTGTCATTGTAAGCTACCTACACCTTTTCTGAATTTATTATATGATACTACTCCTTTTTGTCTCTTTTTATCTTTTATCTTTTGATTCTGAGTTTAGTTTCACATCTAAACTCGAAGATCATTACCATAAGTTCTCAAAGATAGTGAAAAATGGTTTGAATGCTGACAAAGAATGCAAGAGACTTCACGATATCGAACTGACATTTTACTCCATGAATTCCTATAAAATTCTTCAACCATACCAAGTCACATCTGAACTTGAAGATCAGTAACATAAATTCTCCAGGATAGTGCAAAACTTGTTTGAATGCTAACAAAGAATGCAAGAGACTTCATGATTCTACGTAAGTATCGAACTTACATTTTATTCTTCCATAAACTCCTTAACATTCTTCAACCATATTAAGTACTCTCGTTTCACTTTTCTCATCATATACTCGTGCAAGAAGTTCGTGGTGCTCGCTTTCACTCCTCTGATCTCCAAAAATTTATAGAATGTCTTCTTCAGATTCTCGTCCAAGTCTCTGTAATAGGCGATGGAACACAGAAGAACATTAGATATCTCTATACAACCTTACACTTGCAGATAGTTATATAAGTTATTTGATTGGAAAAGCTTACTCGAAATCAGGCCCTTCATTCTCCATTTGATCCTCTACAGAATCCCCCGGTTGTTTCACAGATAAAGCATCTATAGCAATCTCATCAGGAAAAGCCATGCAGCTAAACTCTAGGCTGAGTCCGCTCTTCTTGGTAACAGTCACAACTAGTGGAATACTTGATTCATTAGTAGGACCTTCATCATCATCATCATCGTCGTCATCATTTTCATCTGTAACAAGACTAGGCATGCTTACTACAACTTTAATATGTTCCCCATTGTATTCTCTAGTTAATGTTACAGTCTGATGTCCAGGATTGTCTTCAATTTTGAAAGGGAAACTTCCTGGAGTCATCTCTTCATCCTGCTCCCAACCAAACCCCAACAGAAAGTCACAAAAAGAAAATGGTCTTAACTGGTCGATAACAGAGATCAACTAAGCTTTAGAATACAATCAGCAACCTCAGATATCTTGCAATGAAAGGAGCAGAGTCACATACAAACATGAACAGGGAAACTAAATCGCCTTCATGTAGTTTACAGATGAGTAAAGCCCAATCCTTGCTACTTGCTTACAAAGATTTAATGATCATTATCGACATCACCGGAATCAGTGTAGTGGAAATAAACACAGATTAATGGTTAAAGTTCATAAAAGGAAATAACTTTTTAACAAAGGTTCTAAAGCAAATAAATTCTAAATAATAATTAGCTAACCATTGCATAGACAGAGAAAAAGTAGTAAGAACTATAATCAGCAAAATTTCCAACACTCATTTCCGATTCTCTTTTGCAACTATCCAGATGAAAGCCTCATGCTTTCATCAAAACAATGCAAAACCGATGAATTCGTACCAGTTTATGTTTTCTTAGGAGAAAAATTGAGCAAATAGCAGAAAACGTACCAAATCGTGATCATCGCTTTGCAAAGCAGAATTAATCTCGGAGTCAATCAGTAGGATAAGCGTTTGCTCGGAGCTCATCCGATCAATAGCCGTCGAGTAAAGAAAACCACGAGAGACGAATGGACGAATCGGAAATGGGTTACGAGCTAGAGACGGACCGTTGACAACGGTGGAGAAAGATCGGACTCGAGTACAGATGGAAGCAAACTTCGATGCTGACCTGCGTACAACGCACCAAGCGAAAACCATGGTGAAGATTGGTTCGAGGAAAATGGAGGTTCAAGGGTTTAAAGGTTTTAGGGTTTTTACAAAACAGACTTTCAGTTTCCACATTTGATTGAATGTTGAACTCCATGTCAGACCGAACGGTTCGTTGGTTTATTTAAAACCCGAACCGAATTACATCTCAAATCAAGCCAAAACCGGTTAAATTCCGTATTTGTTGATTACTCCAGTCTGACTTAACATAGAACTCGGATGTTTTTTATGAATCTTTCCACTTTTACATTTAAAAAAAAACTGATTTACCAATCATGATTCATATCCCATAACAGAGAAATACGCCAGTCTTTATTTTATGTTTATAGGTTTGGCTGTAAAACTACAACAACAGAGACATGCATGTGAATATTTGCCTCTAAGAAGACAACAAAAGAATCCAGATCCTTTCAGATTTAGAGAGGTTTATCTGTTGGCATCTTCAGAACCGTACCCTCATAATCTGTATAACACACAAATATAAAAACGTCATCAGATTCTAGTCATGTTTAGGATCATATAACCATTACATAACTAAGGCTCTTATCCTATAGAAAATACATTTACACTTCTTGGAATTCCAATTTGCATCATTCATGATATGAACAAAAGTGAATAACGAAAAAGGTTTACGTTTCATAATTTTTACTTACCATATGGTGAGAATTCCGGCAAACTTACGTACTTGGGACATGATTTTCTCGACTTCAAACCTTTTGAATCAATACAATCCCTGGGCTGTAGTCATAAAAGAAGAGGAAAAACTTTCAGAAGCCTAGCAAAATGTTTTTAACATTAGATGAGGAAAAGAAATAATACTGTTAATGATCACCAAATCTTGCCAAACCAAACAAATTCTACAGACAGCTTTAGGAACTTTGTCATGTTCATATAAAGTTCACCTGATTTCAGTAAATGATATTTCTTAATGCTCTGCGACATCTAATTGACTTTTCTTATCGTGCAAGAGGTACTGGGTTAAACAAGAATCATGCATGCGTATATAAAACAGGATCTAAGAGTTTAAAAGAAATCAACAATCTAAGATGAAAGAGATATCAAATACAGACCTTAAAATCTTTATAGAAGCATATACGTATTTCACTGATTGCATCTTTTTTGCATATCACTTCAGGATTGATGTGAAACGCGTTCTGAATGGCTGTAACGATACCTCCTAGAGGATACTTTTCACTGTTGGAAGCAACATAGCCAGCTTCATAAAGGACATCCTATTCCAAATTGACAGAAGCAGAAATTGTAAACTGGCTTTAGAAATTCCTCCAACAGAGAAAATTGTACAAAAGAGTCTCAGAAACTGATATACTGACATCTCCAGAAATTATAATATGCATATATATATATACAAGGCAACAAAATTTACCCACGTGATACAGAATACACACAAATCTCTAGTCCAAATTTCGAATCCCAATTAGCTTCAGTAAAACCTTTGGGCATATGTGAGATAATGAAAATATCTAGTTCATCTCTCCAGTTTAAAGTATTTAGCGTCAAAATCTCCGCAGCAAATGAAACATGTAGTCAAATTCAAGCCAAGAATATAAGGTACAAGATATAAAACTAATACATTCAGAGCCCTATGCCCAAATATATCTATTTCTCACTAAGTCCATTTATAAATAGCTACTTCTCCACCAAATCCATAACACAAGCGTGCAAGCAAATAGTTAACCCATGTAAAACGTATACATGCCTCCCTCCACTATGCATTATAGTATAACACAAACTTAACTCTCTGAAGACTCACCGTGAGATTATACTTCAAGTACAGATTAATCGTGGAAAGGAAGTAAGTATACTCATCACGAAAAACAGGAGCAGAACAAGTCCCATGTTTCTCTGTAAATCAGAAATTACCGGCACAACCATTAGAGAGAGAACCTATTTCGTCGTAATAGCAAAACCAAACCAGAACATTTTGTGCAAACTAGCACAGTGTTGAGCAAAAGGTTCTGAGATTAGGCATGGCACATATAATTATTTAACAGCACCAATGAATCAAATTCTATAAAACTATGTTGTAGAAACTGGAAGAAAATTTCAATTTAAAGAAGTAAGGGTTGAAGATGATTACCCCACTGCCAGCATGTATTGCAAAGCGATACATGAAAAAGAAATAATAAAACTCAGTTAGTTTTGGTGAAGACTAATAGACAAGGTTATGAGAAAAGGCTACACCTATTTGCGGAAAGTTATAATAGATGTCAAAAGACAATCACCTCATGTCCCCAAAATGACCCTTTTCCACCATGGCATGTCGATGGAGAACCACAACTGAGACTGGGCCAGTACTTCTCAAGGCCATTCATCAACGTTGAGATCTGCAAATTTTCTCTGTTTCAGAACTTCACCTATGATACTAAGGTCTACGGCATAACTTGTATACCAACTTCAGAAAACTTCAATAAGGACCACATAAACAAAAAATGATTTTACCTCCTTCTCGTTAAAGTCAGATCGATAACAACAAGAAGGCCATGAACCGTCGTTATAGTCAGGCCATAGCCCATCTACGAAGTTAGATATAGAGATCATTAGGTTGCATAGTTTCATAAGTACAGAGGCTCCAAACACAAAAGGATTGAAAAGCTGAGTTATTGCAAAAATAATAAATCCTAGAAAGGCTTCTAGCCCTCCACCCTATGAAGATTTTCAGAAGAAAAGTTTTTTGAATCTAAAAACAAAAGATCTTAAACGATTACCATGATAATTTCAATAAACTAAGCTGAGAAAAACATGTGCTCAAACTCAAACATACACAACACACACATTGATTTCTCAGAAGTGAAACAAAGATTTAAAGAGTTTACTTACGGATGGTGAAATGAGTTGGACCGTTGGAGCTGGAAAAGAAAATTAACAATCAGGAAAAGATCCAAATCTTAATTTGAAATTGATAGAAACAAAATCGAGACTAAGAAATTCCCATCCTATAATTTAATTGGGTATCGATACAATAAATTCAAATCCTTAGCTACTTGCAGAGACATGATCATGGATAACAACATCTATCTGACTAATCTGAGATTTGAGATCGAAATAAAAGAAGAGAAAGCACGCACCCTCTACAGCAAGCATTTTTGGAGCAGCAATGTCGAGTTCCGCGGCAGTAGGTTCCAGGCCATTGTAGAGCGAGAGCGAAATAATCGAACTCTCTCTGTGATCGATTGACGACTTCGATGACGTCTCCGGCAAGTACTCCGGTGAAAAAGAGAAGAAGAAGGAGAAGAGGTATACGACATGCCATTTACTCAAAACCGGTATTTAGGCTCCAATTTAGATTCGGTCACTGTATATGGAAAATATCCCAAGACTAATTTCGTCTTTTTGCTCCTCAAACGAATATTCCTCTACACCTTTAGATTCGGACAAACCCAATGGATCCTCTCAAGCCCAATGGACTTAGGAGAATTACTTTTTTTGCTTCGCAAAATTTTCGACTCAAACTATGCAAAGTAGGACTGGGCATTCGGGTAACCAATTCGGTTCCGGATAAGAACCAATCAGTTCCGATTCTTTTGGGTTTTGGATTTTTATATCCATTTTATTACCTATTATATTTCGGTTCGGTATCAGTTCAGTTCCAATCGATTCTGGGTCGGTTCGGTTCCTCAAATTTAATACCCATTGCTTTATCATAAGTACTTCGCTTCGGTTTTGGTTCCGAATTGGTTCAGTTCCAGTTCCGGTTATTTACAAAAAAAATACATGAAATTGTTGTTTAACAAAGCTTCTGCAATTGTTGTTTATCAAAGCCATCTTGTACAAAACAATTAATGAAAAAAGAAAAGAGAGAAAGAAACTTAAGTTTATTAAAGAAAGAAACTTTAACACAGCCATCTTGCACCACATCATCTCCAAGATATACTGCAACATTGACTGAAACAGAAGAGGCAAAATCACAAATTCAGTCTTAATCAAGCAGAATAGGCAAAATCAAAAGTATAAAGAGAGATGGATATGAAGAACTTACAGAGAGAGAAGCGTGAAGAGAACACTATTGATATGGATATTAGAGAACACTTTTGATATTGATAAACTTAGCAACATGATAATCCTCCAAGAAGAGAACCTTACATCAAGCATGTTCTTCATGATCATTGAACTCTAGCAAATAAAAAAGTATAAAAGTTATAACTTATAAGTAATTAAAACAGATTCAATGTATTATAAGTAACCAAAAGAAATCAATATAATTACCTATCATAAGGTCATCTTGTAACTGATGATCTGATAGCAGCTCCTGAATCGTAATGACTCCTTTCTCGCTGAACTTAATCTCACATGTAAGCCATTGCTCAACACACATCAACACTTTCAATGTGAAAGTGTTGATGTGTGTTAGACAACTTCTTGATGGATTTAAAATCCTTCCACTTGTACTAAATTCTGATTCTGAAGCCACATAAGATATTTGCATTGCACGAATATCTTTGGCAATTGCAGCGAGAACTGGGTACTTTGGAGCATTCTTTTTCCACCAAGATAACAAATCATATTGTGTTCCAGTCATCAGCTTCGGATTCTCTACAAGTTCCTTCAAATACAACTCTAATTTTGTGCTAGGATCTTGGAAACCTATCTCTGAAACTAGCTCATTATACAAATTATCCATCCTCTCATACCCTAACTCAGTTTCCAGGTCAACACTCTCCACATTATCACTTCCAATATGATCTTGAGACTATGATTGATGAGTTTGTGTCTGTGATTGAGATGAATTAGTACTACTTACTGCAGCAGTTGTCCCTATACGACTGTTATATTTATCAAACAGCCTCTTCAATAGATCCATAATCGAATTATTAATTCGACTAACATGCACACCTTCTTTACCATACAATTTCTCAAAACATAACTGAGGAAACTTCATTTTTTTATCGGATCAAAAACAGTAGCAACAATCAGCATCAGATTCATTTCTCCAAAAGGATTCCAGTACTTAGCTATCTTTTCAATCATAGCATGTGCTCTACTCTTCAAAACTAAACTCGGACTTCTAGAATAAGTTTGTAGATTGTTTTCAATCGTCACAATCTCATTGTAATACTTGTGAGAGCAAACAGATGTAAATGCAAAAAAGACTAATGTAGCAGTATAAAATAGCCCCAAGACTTTCAGCATAGATGATACAACTTCCCAATCACTAGCTACATGTGGTCCTTCTCTTTTTTTCCCATCAAAAGTTTCAAGAAAATATGCTTCATAAATCATATCCTCTGCTTCCATCTTATCAAATGATACCTTGAATTTAAATGCTTGATTAAGCATCATGGATGTTGAGTTCCACCTGGTAGATATGTCTAAAGGCAAGCTGCATCTACTAAACTTTCCAGATTATACTCGTCTTGCGAAAGAATCACAACGATTTCCAGAAGATCTAACATACTGAATACTATTTCTAATTGCAGCTACGCTTTTATCAACCTCAGTTAATCCATCTTTCACCACTAAATTCAAAATGTGTGAAGCACACCTCAAATGTAAGTAATCCCCATCTAAAACCATTGCATCATTCCAACTAAACAAAAGCGATCTTTAAATAACTTTACAGCTGTAGAATTAGTTGTTGCATTATCTACTGTTATGCTAAAGATCCTATTGATTCCCCATTCAGCCATGCAATCAATCAAACAATTTGAAATTGTAACACCTCTATGTTCAGGCATGTTTTGAAAACCAAGAATAAGTTTTTTCAATTTCCAACTTGCATCAATATAATGGGTTGTTATTACCATATAACTAGTCCTAGTGTTAGGAGTTACCCATATGTCAGTTGTCAAAGACAGCCTCTGTTTATTATCCCCAAGTAGTTTCCTAATTTCAACCTTTTTCATCGCATACAATTCATAATATCCCTAGTTGTTGTTCTACAAGATGTGGCACAGGCAGTCTCATCTTACTACAAAATGTCTTCCAAGCAGCAGATTCTATGAATGTTAAAGGCAATTGGGCACATACCAACAGTTCATTTGATGCATCTCTATACTCTCTATCAGTTATTTTCCCTAATCTTAAATTAGCATCACCGGTTGTATTAAAAACTTTTTGATGTTCAGATTGCCATACCTTGTGTTGCTTACAAGATTCCAAGTGTTTGCGCAGATTTGAAGTACCAGATGAAGATTGACAAGCCATTTGCTTTCCACAGTAGTTGCAAGTGCACCTTTTGTAATCCCCGACAAGTTTGGTGTAATGCTCCCATACAACACTCCTTGCCTTTTTCTTTAATGGAGACTCTTTAGTATCAGTATCTGCCTCCTTACGTTTAACCCTAAGGTTGTGACTCGTATTGACATCATCATCTTCATCTTTACTTAGTGAATTATCACAAGAAGCCATCTGCAAAAAGTTTAAAGCTAGTTGTTAGATCTTGCAGAAACACCAAAGAGATAGAGAGCAAGCATATACTCTACATAACCGACCTAGCAATGCAAATTCAAGAGTGAAGACATGTAAACTCAATCAAAATCTAAAAAGTTTGAACTTTGGAAAATATGAGTACAAAGACAGAGATCATTTGCATAGCCATAAGAGAAAACAATTATGAGTGTGATAAATGAAACATGAAATTTCAAGCTTGAGCGTATAGCCATGTGAAGGAGATAGCCTTGTGGTTACTGTCTTTGAGATCAAAGGTACAAAACACTGACTCATTGGCTCTATAACTTGTAACAAGTCTGAGACCAGAACACTGATTTAACAAATCAAAAACAACACATACTCGTTGGCTCTATAACTATATACCAATTAACACATTTCAGTCATCAACCAGTAGGTGAAACATCAGTCATCAATCAATATTTATAACTAGATACTACTTAACAAGTCTAGTAATAAATCTATCCAACAATCAATATGTGAAACATCAATCAAACTTGTAGTTTCAATCATGTACTTAAGACTTATAGCTTCAATGAAACATCAATAACGATTCAACACTCGAATCAAAATAATGAACTAAAAGCACTGGAAATGCAGAATTACTACAAATATAAGATAAGCACAAATTTGAGATAAGAGAAGCAAGATTTGAGATAAGTTCCAAGTAAACAAGAGGTAAAAGACAAGAGGATAATTCTATCATAGAGATGTGTTAGTCCAAGATGCTCAATGACGAAGAGGATAATATATAGATATCTTTACTAAATAAGCCCCTAGTTAATATAATGGGCAAGAAACAAAGCATACAACAAAGAAACACATTTAATTGTCAAGCTAACATCTGGAAACGGAAGCACTTAAAGCTAGTTTGGTTTATATCAACCTTAT
The DNA here is from genome assembly GCA_023374145.1 of Lepidium sativum. Taxonomy (NCBI): domain Eukaryota; kingdom Viridiplantae; phylum Streptophyta; class Magnoliopsida; order Brassicales; family Brassicaceae; genus Lepidium; species Lepidium sativum. The sequence continues at coordinate 22,908 of JAKUCM010004688.1, read as the reverse complement.
TAAGCTAGTTTGGTTTGTGAACGTGTTACCTACCAATACCATCTTCACTTTAACACAACTCTTTGATTAACATATGGAAACAAAGACCAGTTCTTTAAGTGTCTCTGTTGTGTACTGTTTCTTAAGTGACTCTAAACTCTCAACCAAATCCTATAGAACAACCAACACATCTTAAAAAACCCGTCAATACATCAATTCGTGTTTTCAGCAACAACTTAGCTACACGTGCTTCCCACAAATACTATTCCACATTTATTTCCTAACACCATTATACTCATATGTGTGACCTCAACTTAACAAAGTAGCTTCTTAGCATAATGAACATAACAAGCAATTCTAGTTTACAAAATCGACCGGCTTTCTAACAGAGTATAATGAGTAATGTTTGAGGGTTCATCTAAATTTTGTATTTGGTAACAGAGAGACCTATAAGATGCATCAAATCCTATAAGATGCATTAAATCAGAGAAACCCCAATTTCGAACCCTAATTGTACAGAATTGACAACTTCTACAAACCCTAATCGTACAAAATTGACAAATTGAAACTACATATCTTAAAAATTCAAGCCTAACCGGCGAATACCCTATTCAATTCAGTGAAAGCTACCCTACAAATTGAAAAATCAACATGGGTTTGATTTCTAGATGTCAAAACAGAGTTGAGAGATGAAGTCTTACATGGGTTTGATTTCTAGAAGTCGCCGACGGAGGTGACAACACGTTTTGGAGAGCTTCAGATTCGATTAAGAACTTAAGATTCGAGAGTAATGTGAGAGATTGTGGTTTGGGGTCTGTGAAACGGAAATATGTGTCGTCGACTTAACTTAAGTCAGGAAGACGGAAGGTCTAAAAAACATTAAAGGGTCGGGTCAGTTTCGGGTAACCGAACGGGTATCGAGTAAGAACCAGAACCGATCCGATATCCATGGGTATACAACAACTCGACCCAATAGTTACTTTAGGTGAGAACCGAACCGGACCCGGAATCGAAATTTTGGTTCGGTTCTGTCTCAGGTATTCGGGTCCGGTTCTTATGCCTAGGGCTAATGCAAACATGAGAAGATCGGTCATTGACCATAACCGGAGAAGAACCAAACTCAAAACTATGGAGGGTAAATTCACGTGGTTTACATGTTAAAAATATCATTCTCTTTGATTTAATTATTTATTTTGTAAAGATATATTTAAGAAAAAATTTAAACTTAAAACGTTATACAAAAAAAACACTTATGATGAGTTACAAAAAATAGAGACAAAACACCAAATGATCGATCCTAAGAACATATACAGCGTTTTGACTGAAGCTTATTCAAAAGCCAATAAGAATAACGAAAGCAAGAAGTTGAGAAAAGACACAAAACAAAAGTTGCACATAATAAATATATCACATTTTCACATAACTATCTCTGGCTTCAAGATGTTTGACTTGATCTCCTTGTGTGGCAACACAACTCCTCCATTACTATAGATCTCATCACCCACATGAACATCTTCACCGAGGATTGTCATGTTCTCAATTCGTGCCCACTGTCCAACTGTCGAGTGCCACCCGATGATACTGCTCGAGATACATGCGTGCTTCTTGATGCGAGCCCCACGCATGACTGTGCAGCGTGACAACCTAACCCCTGGCTCAACCACGCAGCCAGGACCAATAGCAACGTCTGGCCCAATCAAACAACCTTCCCCGATCTTAGCGGTTTCATCCACCAGAACATTCCCAACAATGTGTGAACCAGAGGTTAATTTGGCAGGAGACTTCTTCCTCAGAGAGTCTAAATAGAGTCTCAAACCTGTAATGTAATCACGAGGTTGACCAATGTCCATCCAAAATCCTGGCAGCACCATTGCATAGAGCCCTTGTGTTGCTGCAATCTTAGGGAAAGTCTCTTTTTCGATTGAAGTCGGTCTTAGCTCAATCTTATCAAGAACTGATGGGTTCAGAAGATAGATCCCAGCATTGATCTTGTTACCTACAAACAGTTTTGGCTTTTCCACAAACTTCTCCACTTTCCCTGTACTTTCTTCCATAACAACCACACCATATTTCGATGGTTCATCCACCTATAATCAATATAAGCAGGTCCACATTATATGAATGAGCAACATACTTATACCATAATTGGAGTTTATTTAGGTTCAAAATTCTAACCTTTGTCACCATTATGGAGGCTTCTCCCCCGTGAGCTTTGTGAAACTCAATCATTTCTTTGAGTGGGTACTCACTAATCACATCACTGTTAAGAACAAAGAAGGGCTCTCCAGATCCATCAACCAATTTGTCTCTCGCTAGAGCCAGAGGACCAGCAGTACCCATTGGCTCAGTCTCTTGTGAGCAAGTAATTTTGATTTCGAGCTTAGCCTCAAAGTCCTTCAAGAAGTTCAGCATCACCTGTAGTCACAGAGTAATTGGTAAATTCAACAAACATGTAAAGAGAAAAACAAGCTGAAGGAGATAGTATTTCACCTCTGGCTGGTAATTAATGGCCAAAACCACTTCATCAACTCCAACTGCCTTAAGAGCCTCTATCTATAAGAATAAACCCTTCGGTTAAAACACATCTTGAGAAGAAGAAGATTAGCTAAGAGAAGACAAGTAACTAGCATAATCTACCCTGCAACAGCAAAATTTATTATAGTTACCTGATGAAGGATCATGGGTTTATTGGCAAAATCAACAAGCGGCTTTGGGAAACTGAGAGTCAATGGCCTCAACCGAGTGCCGAAACCTCCAACAAGAATGAGTGCCTTCATCTTGATGTTCTAGCTCCTTTTCCTGAATATGGCAACGTCAGATCTTAACAATGTGTAACCTAATAAAAGGAATCTACATTATAAGATGCAGCTTGAGAATAGTCGATACAAAACAACAGGCTATGCAGCAACTCAGAGAGAAAGATCACTGAATTCAGATCCGTAACACAATAAATCAAATCTGTAGAAAAAAAACTATCCTTGTCAAAATTCCTCTGCCGATCAGACAGCAACAGCTCAAGCGAATTGCCGAAGATGTTCTCAAAGACTGACTAAATCAATTACCATAATACAAAAAATCTGAGCTTAAACCCAGATCGGACAAAAATCCAGGAAACCAATTGTTCATCATTGCAAGATCAAAACATTAATGTCTGCAAACCCCAAAAATCGATAAAGGATGCCTTCATCAGCTAAATCAGACTAAACGAAAAAACCCATCAAAATTCAAACCATAAAGGATGAAAATTCAAGGACATGCATCAGGTTTAGAGAAGTGATGGATTGCAAGGCATTACCTTGAGAAGAGAGATCTCACCGGATCAGAGATCTGAATTAAGGAATGGGTGAAAAGAAGGAAGAGAACAGCCTGAAGGTTGCGTCAGGCTGAGCTGTGTGATGAGGAAAGAGCGTTTGTTGGAGAATGAAAGGCAAATTATCAGAAAGGAGACGCCTTTTTTTATATACACCATTGATGCGTATTTATCAAGTAGTATAAATATAAATATTAACCAATTTTGAATAATTATATTATTGTTTATTTTAAACATGTTAATATTTGACTTTTTATTTTTGGGGAAGACCGTCGTGTAGACGCGTAACACTCAGTTTCTTCTTTTGTTCGGCTATTTCTCTTAACGCATTAAATCGTTAATTTATTTATTTATTATGGTTTTAATGGTGAGTGTTTTTTAATAGTTCTATAGTTTTTTAATCAATTTGATAATTGCAAGTGGCATTTAGCCTAGTGACAGGTGGTAAGTTCACAAGAGACATGCGCACTTGCACATCCTGGGATCGAGTCTTCCTGCTTACATTTGCAAGAACTTGGCTAATGGGTCGGCCATTTGTGATCCAATGTTGACAAAAAAAATCAATTTTATAAACTGTTTAAAAATTTGAAATACATATTTTTCAGTTTTAAAAGTGTTTTTTTTTGTTATATTTCACTATTCAAGTTTATTTATTTATTTTGCCTTCCAAGATTTTGTTTATAGAAAATCATCTTTTTTAATTTGGAAAATCAAAAATCATTTTAAAGGTTTTTGGGAAATAATCTAATAGCAAAATCTAAGGTTTAAGAACTAAAAACGAAATCTAAGACCTAGTAGATATCCATTCATACCCTATTTTTGTGTAGAGAGCCTTAAATAGGAGTTAACCCTACCAAAATAAACTATAAATATTTAGTCTTAACTTTTATTTTATTTTGAAAAGGATTTTTTTTTTAGTCTTAACTTTTATTTTATTTTGAAAAGGATTTTTTTTTGTCTTAATTTTGAAATCAAACAAGAAACGCAAAGAAGGGAAATAATCATTGTATCTGGAATTATCTATTCCATCTGTTTGAAAAAAATGTTTTATATAAAAAATTGTTTCAAAAAATTGATTTTTAAAGTTTTTTATACAAATTTAATCAATTAATAATTATAATTTTCAAAAATCAGTTGAGTTTTTTGAATTACTATTGATATTGATATAGAGTTATCAAAAATTATGTATTATAGAAAATTATATATTAATAACTAACTAACTGTTGATTTTTTTTTAATATGTGTGATTTTTCTAAAATTAAATATTTAGAAATAGAAGGAGTATTTTCGAAAAAGAAAAAAAAAAGAAAAGAAAATTCGCTTTTTAAGGGGTGGTTTAACAATATATATCACATCTTACTATTACCAAACACCATAAAAGTCATAAATGTTATACAATTAATTGTATGAAAAATATGTGTAGTAATAATAACACTACTTCAAAACGGATCTACAACTCTAATAAATTCTATAATGAAGTAGTGAACCCACCATTATTCAAATATAATTCCACATGTGAAGAGTGATCTGTAAGAACCCACACATACATATATAGAGATAGAGACTAATAAGACAATTACAATAATCGTGAAAACTTATGCTCTTTGGTCGAACTGTAATCATCGATCACGGCAAGTTAATTTTCCTATAAACCATACAGAATTTGATCGTTGATTATGAGTTAATCACCCAAGTCTTTTCCCTATAAGGTCGTTCACTCAAAACTTGTGTTTAAGGAGATTACCTTCTTCATACTTTTTTTGACAAAATGCAGTTCTTTTTCTTACTTGATAGGGCACAATTACTATGTCCTTTCATGATTGTTGGACTTGGACGGATAAATTGTAATCCATAATTCAAACTTCTCAAATTATAAACTTTACTACACGGTTTTTAACATTTTTTATAATTGAACTATAGTATAAAAATTACAAATATAACTATTTAACAATTAGACCAACAATATTTATCCAATATCATGTTAGCACAAAATATTACTTTGTTATTAATATGTCCTTCAACATCGTCTAAAACATTATTCAAAACTAAAAGCTCACACGTCACAAAAAACAATTCACTCTTTCACGACTCTTCTATTTTGTTTTTCCTCTGTTTCCCTTTTCGTTGTTGTGTTTATCTCTGTCTCTCATCTCTCTGGTTTCTTTGTTTCTCTATTTCGTCCCTCGATGCTCATCTCCTTTCTGTTATGTGTGGTTCTTCATTGTTGGAAAAGCTGGTACAAGATGGTCGAAGCTTTTTCCTCCGCGGACAAAGATACCTTCAATTGGATCTGGACTTACGAGTACAAAGCAAGTTTTGTGGGGCTTAAGGAAGTTAAATTTAGAATACATCATTTTGAAATGTCATTTGTTGGCCTAACTTCTCTCTTGAGATGTTTAGAAATATTTGTTTTCTCTGAAATGAAGAGTTTGGTACCACAAGTTTTTTTCTGATATAGAGAAACGTTTTCAAAGCTTGACTCAAACCTTGATTTCGAAGGACGTTTCAATGTGTTCGACTTTTTTCTTCGGCGATAGAACCATAAGTGCTTCAAAATCCTTTATAGAGGCAAGAACTCATCTCCAACCGTTATCCACGAGCTTATGTGCGTTTGAGTTACTCTGTTGGGATGCTTTTTATCTTATATTTATGTTTCTTTGGATTATTGCTTGTATCGAATACGATCTATTTACCGATGATGTAATCCTAAACTCTTAATTTAATAAAATCAATTTATTGACAAAAAAAAATTAGAAGTTTTAAATGATGTATATCTGGTTAAGGTTTTTTTGTTTTTTTTTTTTTTTTTTGTCGCAAATTATGTTGGGCCACAACTGGCCGGCCCAACAGTCAAATTCTTACATAATGTAGGCATGGAGACTCGATCTCAGGTTATACAAATGTGCTGCCTTAAATAGACTTACCACCCTGCCACTAGGCTAGATGTCATTTGCTATGTGGTTAAGGTTAGGTGTCATATCATAGATAAGGTCAATATGTATTTAATTAAACAATTCAGAGAAAGAGTCCTATTGTATTCAAAATACATTTGTCTCCTTCTTTCCCAACTATGAAAATAAATATTTCAAGTTAATCAGTAAAACATAAAATGGAAAAAGGCTTAATCTAGTAACTGAATATCAAAACATTTTAAGAATCTCCAGGATTGTGTTCTGAAAAATGGAGCACAGATTTAGAAATAAATTCCAATTGTGTAATATTGTCTTTGTTGTGCGGGCTAATGGTTTGGATAAGAGAAAGCTGAGTCTGTGAAACACTTGAGCTCTAGAAGGTCTATACCTAATTTAATCCATCACACTATTCACATTTCTTTTCTCTTTCATTTTTTTTTTTTGGCTTTAAATACTCTCTCTATTGGAATTAGTATACTTTTTTTTGGTTTAGTCTACTTATTTGTTTATTACTTTAGACTATAAAAATCTAGATTTATCACATCGATCACACCTGGGATTCATTTCGATTCACATTTTTGGTTTTACATGAACAAATCTATGATTTTCTGTTGTTGACATTTCTTCGATTCTAATTCTAATTTTTTTGTTAGAAGATTCTTACTAGTTTACGTTTTGACTTATAGGATCCAGAAAAAGCAGAAAAACAATAATATATTATAACGTAAATATATTAAGATTTATAAATAAGTCTTAATTGGTAAGAAATTTTTTTTTATATGAACTAATTATATTTGTCTATTTGATTTTTAAAAATATATAGTTAGCTCTTACAACAGTATTATAATCAACAAAAATACTTACTAATCAAGACCTATGATAAAGATAAAGCAGGAATAAAAACAAAATCAAGTGAAAAAATCAATTAAATAAAAGAGAAAACAAAATAAAAATAAGTCTCCAAGTTAGATTTAGCACGTACCGAAGATAAGTGGTACAGTGGTGTAGTCATTTTACAAATCGTCAAAACAGCAGGATCAATCTCCTACCCGCAGTAGTAGAAGCAGAATTTAAAAATCAGTAGGATAGTTAGATTAAAAAATTTTGTTTGACATAAGACAATAAATTTGATTTTTATCATATTTAAATTAGAAAATTTAAAATATAAATCATATTTTACTGATGGAATAGTAAACTGTTGGAGAAAAATAAACAGTTTTAAAAAACAATATTCCATTTTGATATATACACTCTTCCATCAAACGTGCCGCTAAATCAGAGATCCACCCCATATGGATCACCCACGGAATAACAAACAGACGATTATACGATATGTCAATTTAAAGTATATACTATAATATTAAATTAATGAAAATAAAAGTGAAAAGATAAAGTTAATGAAAAAGAGAGATATGTTATGGAAAGATACCAAAGCAACATCGTTGTGTTAGGCAGCCCCTTGAATTAAGCGTTAACCCACCGACGTTTTTACCCATAGATTCTTCTTCTTCTTCTTCTCAAAGCCCTACTTATATCGTAATCATTACATTATGAACAATTAAGGCATTGTAAAACGCAGATATCTAAGTCGTATAACTAAGTGGGCTTGTCTTGTCCCACGTGTAAAATGGAAGCCCATATGTTGAAAGCCCAATCGTGTTACTAAACAGACAATGTCAAGCGGAGGGAAAACAAATGGGTATATAAATGAAACGATTTCCAACAAAGGAAATAGCTAAACATGTATTGCGTTTCACGGCAGCTTTATTAGCGAGAAGAACAACCCAAAGTGAAAAACATGTTTTTAAGTTCTTTTTTGTTAAAATTGACAATATACTAATTCATTTTATAATTACCGAAAACAAAATTTACAGCAAGTCTATTTATTCTAATTTTCAATTTGGGAATAATGGATTTTGTTTCACCTTCACGTCCATCTGAACTATTTAATAAATTAAATACATTCTAATGTTTATGGTGAAAAAGTATTATTTCCTCTATTTCGAAAAAATAATTTAGAAAAATAATAATTTCAAAAAAAAACTAATTTTTTAAAGTTTTTAATGCAAATTTGATCAGTTGATGATTATAAATTAATAATGTAGAGTTATAGAAAATTATGTATTATAAAAAATTATACACTAATAATTAACTATTCAGTGTTTTTTTAATGTATAATTTTTCTAATACATTAAAAAATTTGGAAACAGAAGGGTATAATCCAATCAAGATTTCATGTAAATCATAACTCTACCTTTAAATTTGATGATTTAATATAATTAAATTAGATTAGTATTTTTTTGGTAAATCACCTATTAAGCTAATCTTCTTCTATCCCCATCTCATACGTATGAAAAATGTATATGTGAGTAAAATACATCGGAGCAGTTACAATATTTACAATTGGTTCATCAACAGTCTCATGCAACCATAATGGCAAATATTTGTATACTCATCCGTTTTTACCTACAAATTCATATATGTATATATTAAAACATTATGTGTGGTTCTTTAATTTTGATAAAAATATTCACAGTTATCTTACATACGTAGTATTTCAATCATCCAACAAAATTACGTACTTTGTATTTTTCTTATTCTATTCTTTTTAAATAATGGAATGATTCTCGTATTTGTCTGTTAAACTCATTGCAAAAATATATATGTAAATAAATAATGAATATGTAATAATTTAGTAAATGGATATATTTCCTAATCAAATGGCACTACATCTTCACAATTTCTCACTATATAGTTGAGAGCTGCACGACAATATGTGTGGTTTTCCCTGTATTCCGCCTTTAATTTTCCACCAAATCTTCCGATCTGAATGAAAATATATGGAACCAGAACACCATATATGATGATGCAACCCCCATGTTTGCTGGAAGTGTGCTAATTTCCCCCATGTTACATGTTTCCTGAGCACCATAATGATCAATATGCTCCAACATATCATTCCCTGACATGTGTACTGTGGGAGAAATACGCACAATCTTGTTCTTTTTGAAAAATTTCTTGTTTTTTCCGTATGGATGATGCATGGAGAGAAACCGATTGATGAAAATCAAACCAACATAATTTTTACCACGTTTTAGCTGAAATATATCAAACCATCCCATACAATATGAACATGATGACCTTCCATGTGTAGTCCATCCATATAACATTTAGTACGCCGGGAAGTTGCTAGTCGTTGAAAATAAAACTGCATGCATCTTGAAATTATGTTGCTGCGAGTAATCGAAGGTGCAAACACCTCTACACCATAAATGTTTCAGCTCGTGAATCATAGGTTGCAAGAACACAATAAGGGATCGCTTAGGATGACTATGACATGACACTAGAATAGTCATAAACAAAAATATGCTTTGCAGGCACATTTCCGGTAGAAGATTATATTTCGTCAATATGACAGGCCATAAAGAATATTGTCTCCCAGACAAACCAAATAGACTAAATTCATCAATGCATAAACCAAAATATACAGTCCTAGTCTCATTAGCAAATTCAGAATGTACCGTGTGAAAGTGTTTCCAAACTTTTGCATCTGACAGATATGTAACCTTCCCATCATTTATTGTATGTTCAGTATGTCATCTCAGTGTCGTTGATGTCCTTTTCGATTGATATAATCGTTTCAATCTATGAATGATTGGCAAATACCATATATGTTTGTATGGTACATGAGTCCCTTCATATGTTGCTCGATATCTCGGCTTCCCACATGACCCGCAACTAACTTATGCATTTCATAATAACTCCCAACATAATTATTATCTTTTGGCAAATACATTTCAAACGTATCTGCTAATTAGTTCATACTTCTCTCAGTTATGTTTGCTTCACTTTTAATATACATCAACATAGATGTTAGTGACAGTTTAGATCAACCCTCTCTACATCCCTTACAGATAGGTTGGTTTGCAACATCTAACATATCATAAAACTGTTTTGCTTTAGTGTTAGGTTCTTTAGTAGTATTTTCAATGACAACATGAATAGATCCATGACATGCATCTCTAATCATATCATAATACCTAATTCCTTGTTAATGATCATAATTTTCAAACATATTTTTGCCATAATTGTAATTAGCATTATGACTAGGTTGATCATCAACACCAGCACCCGTTGTACTACTTGAAGCACCAAGACTATACCCCTCCCCATGTGAATACCATGCATAATAGTTTGGAGTAAATCCTCTATTATATTCATGTATATTCACCATATCAATTTTCAAATACTTGGTGTTCCCACACATTAGACATGAATAAAATATGTTACCGTCATTCAAAGTAAATGAATTATCAGCCGCCTGGTTTATGAATACTCTCAACCCACCCTGAAACTCTTTCGTCACTTCTCCAGTCTCGAGATCTTTTTGATCATATATCCATCATCGTAATGTGAACACTTCATGTTCCAATGTCATTTATTTATCTTTGTCAAAATGTAAAAACATAGAGTTTTACACTTCTTTTGTTTCTGTAAAACACGTGATATTATTGGAGAAACAAAATCAATCCCCATCGTCTTTGCATGTTAAGTGCGAAGAAAAAAAATTGATCCCCAACGTCTCTTTGCCCTAAATCGATTTATCAATATTGTGATATACTGAGAGATTGAGTAAAATTGAGATGCCAAAGACGAAGAACAAAGCAAAACGAAAAGGCCTGATCCAATCTCAAAGCGAATCAAAAGATGGAGACTGATTATCCACTGAGTTTGATGTCGAGCCTGAAGGTGATGAAGATGTGGGAGATAATCAACTAGAGGAGGATTTAGATGAAGAAATAGGTGAAGAGATAGATGGGAATGGGGTTGTACGAGTCGAGCAAGGTGCATCTATGGCTCTTTCTATTCATTTTAGACGTATAGCAGATGAAAATTCAAATGAAAAAATTGATGATAACGGTGATGAAGTGTGGAAAAATGACAAAATCCCATAGTCACTTTCATCTAGTGAAGACGATGATGAAGAAGACATGATAGAAGAACAAGGGCATGGAGATTCACAAAGTAAAGATGGAATTATTGTGCTTGGTAAAACCTTTGGATCTGCTTCAGAATTTAAGCTCACACTCTTGAGGTACTCTCTTATGATGTTGCTTATATTTTCAGACTGCTTGTGTTGCTTCTATTTTCAGACTGCTTATGATGCCTTGTTGCTTCTATATTCAGACTTATGATGTTGCTTCTATTTTCACACTGCTTGTGTTTTTTTAATGTTTCATCTTTTTCAGACTTATGATGTTTATATTTTTTCAGATTGTTTGGGATGTTTTAATGTTTCATTTAATTACAGACTTATGATGGTTTTTGTAAAACAATGTTGAATCGATTTCAGACTTAGGTTGATTTTTATTCTTGATTTATGATGTTGCTTCTATTTACACATCACGATTAAAACAAGAGTCCAGCATTACTCTTTTAACTTACTTAACAACTTCAACTATTACATCCATAACATATGACTTCAACATGACCTACGATTTCATCTTAATCATCCCATCAGAAAAAATAATTTTGCAATTACAACTACACACATACAAGATATGCATAGAATCTTAATCATCTTCAACTCTCTTCTCACTTCCAATCCATTTTTGTGCAGCTCGTATCCCATCTCATTTGTAACATCAAGCTCTGTTTCCAGCTTATTTAGATCAGTCTCAATACCATCAATAGTTGATCTTAAATCCTCTACCACATCAATCTTAGAGCTGAAATCTTCTATCTCCTCAAGCATTGCTTCCTCTACCCACTTAAAAAGATGGTCCTATATTGTCCAAAACAATTCAAATCCCAGTGGCAAACGCTCTCATTGTTTCACAAACTTACCTTCTTCACTGTGGAACATCTAAAAAGGGATGCCCAGGATTATCCTGTGTATGTGATGTGTCCTTCTTGACCTCACCACCACATCTACACTTCACAGGATTGGCTTGTATCTCACCATTAAAGCTCTCTGATTTTGAACTCATGTTTATTATAAAAAAAAGTAAAATCAGATAAGAAATTGGAGGCAAATCCTAGATAAGAGGTCGAAGAAATAGTGATAATGGAAAAATAGATGAGAGAAAGCGAGAAGAGATATGAGAAATTAGGGCTCATCTAAGTGATTTAGGATTTTATAGAAACAAAAGAAGTGTAAAAACGCTGTGTTTTTACATGTCATTAACGGTTACTTAACTAAACCCTAAACACCGTTTAACGGAGTTAAACTAAAATTAAAATTTACTTAATTGGGTATTAAATCGGCCTTGGTCAACAATTTGTCTCTTTTTTTTTGGCAAATCAAAAAGTTTGGTTTTTTTCCGCAAAAACGTGAAAATTCGATATTCAATTGACCGTCTTCTCGTTTCAATATCCTACTCATGTAAATTTTACAAACAAAAATTTCTGATGGCCAAGCATGTTTTAGTAAGACCTTGAAACCAAAAAAATACCATTTTTGGCAGATAAATATATGTAGATAAATAATGAATATGTAATAAATTAGTAAATGGATATATTCACTTCTCAAATGGCACTAGATCTTCACAATTTCTCACTGTATCGTTGAGAGCTGCACGACAATATGTGTGGTTTTCCTTGGATTCTTCCTTTAATTTTCCACCAAGTCTTCCGATCTGAGTGAAAATATATAGAACCATAACACCATATGATGATGCAACCCCGCCATCGTTGTATCATCCTACCTAGATTCTTTTAGTGTTGACAGTTGGACTAAAGTAATATGTTGTGAAATGAGATGTTTCCTCTATCAAACTTCCTGCAACGACCTATCCTTTTACTTTTGTTTGCTCTTTTACCTTTCTTTTTAGATGTCCTATGAATCGCTCAAATGAGTACATCCATCAATATTGTACAGGGGCCACCGAGAGCTGCTTCATGTGCTACGTGGATTGGAAGATGCTTTATCACGTCAAAAAATAAGGGTGAAAAGAATTTTTCCAAGTTACAGATTAGAACTGGGATATTAGTTTCTAATTGAGCTATGCCATCCTTTGTTAGTGTTTGTGTACATAGATCCCTAAAAATGTTATGATTCCTACAAATTGGTACTTAATATATATAATACTATAACTTTTACATAATTAATTTAAAGAGAAATTATAAACTATGTAGAAATTTGCTTGCAATTGCTTTGTGAACATTTGTTGGTAAAAGCTCAAGTAATGCAAAGGGTAGTAGCCTTTGCAAGAATACATAGAAATCGTGACTATTCATACCAAATATTTTTTCCCCTTGCTCAATACATCTTGAGAATTTGGACAAGTAATCATCGGGAAATTTTACATTTGAAGAAATCTAGTTAAACAATGCATGTCTCGCTTCTCCAGACAATCAAAATTTTGGAATCGGTTGTTTTCCATCCCGTGTAATATGTAATTTGCTTTTTGCGCATATTTCGGCTAAGTCCAACCTTAATTTGAAATTATTTTTACTTTTTCCCTGCATTCAAAATCATGTTCATGATGTTATCAAAAAAGTTTTTAACAATGTGCATCGGATCAAGATTGTGTCGTAGTAAGAGATATTTCCAATATAAGAGTTCCCAAAAGATATTTTGTGTGCCATATGTGAGAATCAGTATATTCGTCAAGCATGTTTGCTGGCAGTGTGCCAATTTCCCCCACATTACATGTTTCCTGAGCATCATAATAATCAATCTGCTCCAACATATCATTCCCTGACATGTGTATTGTGGGAGAAATACGCACAATCTTGTTCTTTTTGAAAAATTTCTTGTTCTTTCCGTATGGATGATGCATGGAGAGAAACCGATTGATGAAAATCAAACCAAAATAATTTTTTACCATGCTTTAGTTGAAATACATCAGACTATCCCATACAATATGGACATGATAACCTTCCATGTGTAGTCTATCCAGATAACATTCAGTACGCCGGGAAGTCGCTAATCGTTCACAATAAAACTCCATGCATCTTGAAATTATGATGTTGCGAGTAATCGAAGGTGCAAACACCTCCACACCATAAATGTTTAAGCTCGTGAATCATATGTTGCAAGAACACAACAATGGATCGCTTAGGATGACTATGACCTCGCACTAGAATAGTCATAATCAAAAATATGCTTTGCATGCACATCTACGGTGGAAGATTGTATTTCGTCAATATGACAGGCCATAGAGAATATTGTCTCCCAGATAAACCAAATAGAATAAATTCATTAGTGCATAAACCAAAATATACATTCCTAAACTCTTTAGCAAATTCAGAATGTACCAGTCTGAAAGTGTTTCCAAACTTTTGCATCTGACAGATGTGTAACCTTCCCATCATTTATTGTATGTTCAGTATGTCATCTCACTGCTGTTGATGTCCTTTTCGATTGATATAATCGGTTCAATCTATCAGTGATTGGCAAATACTGTATATGTTTGTATGGTACATGAGTCCCTTCATATGTTGCTCGATATCTCGGCTTCCCACATGACCCACAACTAACTTATTCATTTCATAATAACTCCCAACATAATTATCACCTTTTGGCAAATACATTTTAAACGTATCTGCTAATTGATTCATACTTCTCTCAATTATGTTTCCTTCACTTTTAATAGACATCAACGTAGATGTTAATAACAATTTAGATAAACCTTCTCTACATCCCTCATTTTGGTTTGCAGCATCTAGCATATCATAAAACTGTTTTGTTTTAGTGTTAGGTTCTTCAAGAATATTTTCATTGAAAACAGGAATATATCCATGATATGCATCTGTAATCATATCATAATCCATATTTCCTTGTAAAGGATCATAATTTTCAATCATATTTCTGCCACAATTGAATTATAATTATGACTAGGTTGATCATCAACACCAACATTCGTACTACTACTTCAAGCACCAAGACTATACCTTTCCCCATGTGAATACCATACATAATAGTTTGGAGAAAATCCTCTATTATATTCATGTCTTTTCACCATATCGATATTCAAATATTTGGTGTTGCCACACTTTAGACATGAACAAAATATGTTACCATCATTCAGAGTAAATGAACTATTAGCTGCCTGGTTTATGAATACTCGCAAACCATCTCGAAACTCTTTCGTCACTTCTCCAGTCTCCAGATCTTTTTGATCATACATCCATTGTCGTAATGCGAACACTTCATGTTCCAATGTGATTTATTTATCTTTGTCTAAACAAAGAAATTTCAATTTTTTTCCCCAAATTCTTTCTCTCACTTAGTGTTTATAGTTTGGTATGAAAATACAATATCATGGTGGACTATTCATAAGGAAAAATGGGAAATTTTTTGTGGAGTTGTGATGGTGTTTAGGTATATCTCAAAACCACCGCAAATCCACAGCAAGCGACTTGCAATTTTGCAAGAGAGTAGAGTATCGCAAAAACATCGCAATATTGCTAAAGATTTCCAAGGTTACGATATGTCTCACAAACACCTCACAACAACATCGCAAAGATCTCGTAAATTTGTGAATCTTCATTCTGTCACAAGATTATGATGCGCTTGCACCGTCCTTTAGTTCCTTGCAGACGTGTCATAGATACGAAGCAATTTTGCAATATATTTTTTCATCGCAAATTGTCTGTTTTCTTGTAGTGAGACAAGTTCTATCTCTACACTGGAAGATGACTTTCATCAGAAGCTTTGCATTTAGGGCATCTAATTCCTTTCATGTTTACCAACTAAGTGAGAACCTTGAAGCAGTAGTGGGATGTTTTTGGAACATTTTCAGTTGTCCTTTATGCTCCAAATGTCTTCCAGATACCTGCAAGAATCTTTTAAGGTTCCCCTTGTTATACATCTCACAAATGATGAAAAATGTTTGTTGAAGAAATTATTTGTGGAAGAAAGTCAAAGACTTGCTAGGGAAAATGCTAAAGATATAATTGCTTGTGGATTCGGTGTGACAAATACCTTCATTTTTTTTTGGACTTCGACTATGTTGGCGGGTAAGTCACATCTGAATCTACCTAGGAAAATATTAGCACCAAATTTCACTTGCATATAGCTCAGCATCGTTTTAATTTGGTGAGCATTGATTTAGCTCGAGTAATGGATCACTCTTATACTATATCCTATATATGTATGGGTTTGTATACATTACAGTTTCCTGGCTGATCTTGTGTGAATTCTTTGTGTCTAGTGCTTTCTATAAAAATATGGTGAAGGTTTCAAAGTGTGTTACACTTAATAAAGTGACTTTACTCTATACTTTCTTTAACTGCGCAATGTGGTTGATGTGTATGCAGCTTTTTGAGCTCCTAGTTTTCATTTTTATATTTTATTTTGTTGCTAGGCTATGGGAATCTTTGGCTTTTCCGGTGAAGATCATATCAGGAAACTCAGTTTTCCTTCGGTGCATGTAGTTCCATCTTTTCCTAGCTCATTTCCACGTTTGTTCCCTGACAATGACAATATATGTTGCTTAATTCCTTGTGCAATTGACCAGGTGTGATGTTTGCTTACTTTATATCTTAACATGTTTGGTTATGGAAAATAAATAACTTCTCGGTGGTGTAAAATGTCTGCCAGTTTGAAACTTTTTTCATCCAAATTTAGTCTCTTTATGTTCTTCATGTATCATTACAACCTATCATTGGTTTGGTATTATTCATGATCCTTATTTTAGAATGACTCGTGATGTTGCATCATTTTTTCCTGCTATGAAAGCAAGGTTTTCTTAAGTAATTTAAAGATATTCCAAGTTATTGATATGTACTTTTTATACCTTCTACACCACACCATCTTGCTTCCAAACTATTGAATGCCTTAAGTAACTTTGCATAGGGAAAAAATGGAAAAATGTCTAGTAGTGATCCAAATTCCACTATCCATGTGACTCCAAAGGACATTAAAACCAAGGTGAATTACTAGTTGCTTCCTTTCTATTATTACAAGTCCAATATGTGTTTTTGCATAGCTTTCCAGACATGTTCATTATCTTGTTTGGAAGGCACCTAAATCATTTATCTTATTTTGTCTTTATAAAAAATTAGGCACTTTGTTGGTAACTACTAATTCAGATAATTACTTCCAATATCTAAACTTGATGATGCACTATATGCAGATAAAAAATGCTGAAAGTGGTGGACAACAGTTCAAGGTGGATCAGGAACGACTTGGAGCAAATCTCGAGGTAAATTCTAACATTTCCTCATTTGGGAACAATTGCTAACCTGAATTGGAAATTTAGAACGGACTTTCCGTTGAGTATTTCACAAAGTAATCACTAAGTATTCAATAGCGAATTCTTTCAAAACTGTGTTCTTGAGACTTGATCCTATCAGCTTTGGTGCTAGAGTAATAACCTATGTCTCTTTTTGGTATTTGAGGCTCTTCCTCGAAGATGATTATGAACTTGAACACATATGAAAGGTAATATCTATCAATAAGTTTGTTATAAGAGCTTTATAGAGAAGGAAAAATGATTCGTATAAGGGTTTTCAAGATATTGTACTATGTAGTTCAGGAATATAGAGAAGGAAGAATGCAAATTGGACCAGTGAAGATGCGTCTCGCTAAAATATTGACAGATATGGTGGAGAAACATTGCAAGGTCCGAGTTGCTGTTATCGATAAGGTAAAAACGTTATTCTCAAACTATCAAGGTTTCAGTATGAGAAAACGGTCAATTAAATACCGAACTTTTGCGTTTTTGTAGAATAAATACCAACCTTTTTGATTTGCCAAAAAAACATGACAAATTGTTGACGAAGTCGATTTAATACCCAATTAGGTCAACTTTAACTTTAGTATAACTCTGTTAAATGGATGTTAAGTAGATGTTAATGACATGTAAAAACACAGCGTTTTACACTTCTTTTATTTTTGTAAAACACGTGATATTATTGGAGAAACAAAATCAATCCCCATCGTCTTTGTGTGTTAAGTGTGAAGAATCAAAATCGATCCCCAACGTCTCATTTCCCTAAATCGATTAATCAATATTGTGATATACTAAGAGATTAAGTAAAATTGAGATGCCAAAGACGAAGAACAAAGCAAAACGAAAAGGTCCGATCAGTTGTTGATCTTAAATCCTCTACCACATCAATCTTAGAGCTGAAATCTTCTATCTCCTCAAGCATTGCTTCATCTACCCACTTAAAAAGGTGGCCCTATATTGTCCAAAACAATTTAAATCTCAGTGGCAAACGCTCTCTGTTTCACAAATACAAGACAAAAAATCTCATTGTTTCACAAACTTACCTTCTTCATTGTGGAACATCCAAAGAAGAGATGCCCAGGATAATCATGTGTATGTGATGTGTACTCCTTGACCTCACCACCACATCCACACTTCACAGGAATGGCTTGTTTCTCACCATTAAAGCTCTTTGATTTCGAACTCATGTTTATTATTAAAAAAAGGTAAAATCAGAGAAGAGATCGGAGGCAAATCCTAGATAAGAGGTCGAAGAAATAGTGATAATGGAGAAATAGATGAGAGAAAGGGAGTAGAGATATGAGAAATTAGGGCTTTTACAAGTGATTTGGGATTTTATAGAAACAAAAGAAAGTGTAAAACGCTGTGTTTTTACATGTCATTAACGGCCACTTAACTAAACTTTAAACGCCGTTTAACGGAGTTAAACTAAAGTTAAAGTTGACTTAAATGGGTATTAAATCGGCTTGGTCAACAATTTGTCATGTTTTCTTTGACAAATCAAAAAGTTTGATATTTATTCTGCAAAAACGCGAAAATTCAGTATTTAATTGACCGTTTTCTCATTTCAATATCTTGCTCATGT
The DNA here is from genome assembly GCA_023374145.1 of Lepidium sativum. NCBI lineage: Eukaryota > Viridiplantae > Streptophyta > Magnoliopsida > Brassicales > Brassicaceae > Lepidium > Lepidium sativum. The sequence goes on along the minus strand of JAKUCM010004688.1, from coordinate 3,939 downwards.
AAATTTTACAAACAAAAATTTCTGATGGCCAAGCATGTTTGAGTAAGACCTTGAAACCAGAAAATACCATTTTTGGCAGTTCCTCGCAACTTCATGTAACAGCGTTAACTGATTTTCTGAGTTAGACATCTTTGGGTCTATAATTCTTTCAAAGATTCGAATTAGGGTTTTAGTTAAGAAAGTTTTCAGGTTAACTAGGGATTTTTTTTGTTCTTGATATAGATTAAGGGTTTATATTTTTAAGTCATGAAAGAACACTCATTTTGTAACTTCATTCGGTTCAGAATCATATAATTTTCAGTTTTTTCGATAAAACACACAAGCCAACTCCAAAACTGAAGAGATATTCAAAGACAGAAGGTACTTCCTGAAAACTTGAGAGAGATACCTATTGCCTAAAGCTTTACACTACTTTGCCATACTACGAACCAATTATTCATTACAAAAAAAAAGAAGCTAACATAACAAATTTAGTCTGCTATGCTTCTGGATTAGTAAAATAGCATCAGAGTTCATATAAAAAGCGGTCAAAAGAAAAGCGCAGGGAAAGCTTATTACCAACTTATATAGCATCAGAATCGATCCTAAGTCCTCCTCCTCACATGCCTCACATTTGTAGTATCACAGCCTAACACACTGCTCGAACTTCTTTTCTTGTTCGATTGTCCACTTTTCAAGCTCTTATCCGTCGCTGCAACCCTGCTCAGTAACTCAGACAACAAAGAGGGGCAGCTCTCTTTCAAGTGCTTGAACCCTTCAGACTTCATTACGCCTGCCACAAAAACACATTTCTACTTTATAAGTGACCCCTAATTCTTCTCTTCGATGAGAATATATTTTAACTAATAACACTGTTCCAGAACAAACAAAAGTCCACCATAACTAAAATAGAGATCCATATTCACCGGTTTTTGGTTAAAATGATCATACTACACATTTAGATGTGAAATTACCAGCATTACGTGAAACTCAACACTAAGACCAGTACATGCAGTAATGCAAAATATTTAACTCATCGGCTTGAAGCAGTGTAAATTCTACACCATATTGTATATATAAAATGAACCCAGATATAACTATTTATCGCACCTGCCGTCTAATCAAGCATCGAGTCTCCTATATCCAAATCTAACATAAACCAAAATAAAAACGTTAAAATAGCAAGATAAACTGTAGGTAACATACAAGAAAAACATGAATTAACTCACAAAACTTCAAGCATCATATGCATTATATAATTCGTGTCACACCACACACAAAAAAGTAAAAGGAGATAATCATTCATACAAGGAGAACAAGAGGTTTAGATATCATTTGGAATCTGTAAGAGACATGGGAGAGTACATTTTTATAGGGCTTCATAAATATGTTTTCTCAGTTATTCCCGCTATCATTTTATAAAATCGAAGTACAGCTAAGTTGTAGATTTGTGGCAAAAATTCCATGGCAGCACCTTTAAAGAAAGTTTACCGCATTGATAGTAAAACTAATTCAACACCGGACCTATACATTCTAGTATCTCATCACATGATAATATTGTAGCTATTGAAGAAAGAAATCATGTATATACTCAGAGAGAGAAAGAGTCTATATAGGCATCTAAAAATGCAGACTGAAAAGACCTGAAACTTTCATTCCTCACGCACCTCCTAAGTTTGCTGGAGATGCAACAAATTTTAAGCAGAAGGCCTTAAGTTGTAAGAATTGGTGCTGTTCAGCCAGTGCAAGTGTTGTTGCCACATTATCAATATCCAGTTTTTCACATAGCAAAACTTCACACAATAGCTTCAACCTTCCAAGGTCATAAAGGTCAGCAGCTGCCAAGAGATGTTGTATCATGTTTGTGAACGAACTGGAAGAATTTGACCCTGTAATTTCATGCACATCAGGAAGTACATCGGTGTAGATGAAGCTAAGCATAGCCTACAAAAATTCAAAAACCCAAGTCAGCAGAATAGTAGTTGCATGTTCAACCAACCATTTGCAATGGAGTTTTGAACAAACATTACCTTGAAGATAGAAGGGTCGATGTCCTCTACCACTATTCTATCCACATTGTTATTCCCAATTGGTCCAAAGAAGTGAGCTCTAAACACTGGCGAGCGTGCCGCAAGAACAAGTTTGTGAGCTTTGTATGTTTCATCTCCGACTTGGAAAGCTATGTCACAACCAACTTCAAAATCTAATAAGTCTTTCAATCCCTGACCCATATTAGACGGGGGTGACACAATGCCATAATGTTTCGGACCCTCAAGTCGGGTTCTAACAACGCCAACAGTACAATTAATGATAAGGCAATCATCCTTTAAGTAGTCAGAGGTTTCTAAAGCTGAACGTCTGAAAAAGCGTTTGTAACCCCTGAAATTCGTGATAATAAGTCATGCTAGAGAAACAACAAAATTCAGAAGGAAATCTCTCTGTGTTTAAATACTTGATGGTGTGTCAGAGTGAAGAAACACATAATAAGAATTCAACAGATGATGCAGAAGAAGAGTTTCACATAAGGATTTACAAAATTTAAAGCAGCATGCACACGAAACGCATTTAAGCATTTCAAAATCTAGCTAATTTTCCGGGTAATTGTGGAAGTGTTATCACGATAAGTCAAATCAAAACGTGAAACTATTCTTAATAGAACCGCTCAATAATACAGAAGCCATTATTTGAAGAAATAAAGAGAGAGAACACTGAACACTACAATTATAATCTAGCTTCGCTAGCCGTGGGCAAACACAAGCACACAAAAATGCATAAAGTTTTGTACTTGTTTCTGACAAGAAGCTCATTTCCACCAAGAACCCTTTTTCAAAAACAAACAACCGACATGCAATTCAAGCAAAACGATAAAGAGCGGATTGCTAAAATATGAATGCAACAAGCCACAGTAACCCTAAAGAAAACGAAAAGACTCGAAAGAAACAGCAAATTACCACATGCTTCCTTTATACTTGAGCGTATAAGGCCCACCCTCAAGGGACCGATCAAAGTGGCTATGCACCTTATGCTTCCCTTTACCGCTCTGATCCATAAGCGTCAACTCGAACAAAGCCCTAATGTCACTAGAATCACTCGATAGAGCGATGAAAAGAGAGACATACATCTTCTCATCCTCAGGGTTCTTCCCGTCAGGATAGAAATAGATCGCCCAATCGTATCCACCGATAGAGAAGATGTCGCTCTGTATAAACCTCCCAGGGCTCATACCTTTCACAAGAGAGTAACCTTTAATCGTGAATTGGTGAGACCCATTCACAGTCTCGATTACCGACGTTGATACGGAATCAGGTACCAGCTCCTCTACCCCAACGGTGCTCATGATCGTCTTCGCTTACGATGAACTTTCCGATTTGACAATTGTGAATTCCATAAAATCAAAAAATTGGATAACCTAATTTGTTTCCGAAATAATGAGAATTTGGGGGAAACTAATTTGTATTTATATTTTTTTTAAAATTAATCATAAATGGATTCTCGGCTTCTCAAGTGAATTTATAAGGACTGTCCAGTCTGGAAAGCGGTCCACAACTAATTTCAATAACCATAAGAAATTACAGAAAGCGGTCCACAATATTTTTCGGTTTGTCAATTTTATTTCTCCAACTTCTTGTCTCCTCCTCTATTCTATTTTGTTATATCTTTAAAAAAAAAAAATTGCTCAAGAAAAAAGAAAGAAATTGCTCAAGTAAAGGTATAGTGTAATTACTATAATAGTTTTTGTCCAAGAAAAAAGAAAGCGTCAAGGGTGTAACTACGGTTACACATTTGAAACAAAAAACTAATGTTTTCTTCTATTTTCTTCGTCGTCGTTAACTTCTGTTGATTTTGTTCCTTCCTCGTCTTACTCGACGTGTTCTTCGCTGTATTTCATACTCGTTGTCTTCTTCTTCATCTTGTTCTTCGTACTCGTCGTCTTCATTGTCGGTAAGTTTCTTCTTTTCT
>JAKUCM010004687.1:0-21874 GCA_023374145.1 Lepidium sativum | reverse complement strand
CAACATCAGTGATGTGATGAGGAAACCAACTATTGAGGGTCAGCCATTTGTAGTCCAAGAGATAGATGATATATCTGAGCAAATATTCGAGGAATTAGTGGAAGGTGATCACCTTAGCACTGCTTTGACAAAATAGGGTCATGCTGGGTACATTCATTTGGAAACAGAGGCTTACAAGAAGTTCTTGGACTCTTACATGCCTTTAACAGGGGAAGATTCATTTGAGACTGTACACTCGACCATCACTTGGTCGAGTGTCATGATTCTGCCCTAGATTGCCCACTCTCGATAAGAACACTCGACCACACCTCGATCGAGTGTCATAATCTGGTATATCCCGATGATTGGTCAGAGCTTAAATCTTCAAAAGTGGACCTCAAACCACTCCCCTCGGGGCTCAGGTACGTATTTCTTGGACCCAACTCAACATATCCGGTAATTGTGAATGATGCATTAAATGATGATGAGTTAGAAATGCTGCTTGCTGAATTGAAACGGTTTAGGAAAGCCTTAGGATATTCATTATCTGGCATTAGATGAATTTTCACCTGATTTGTGTACTCATAGAATTCACCTTGAAAATGAATCCTACTCTAGCAAGGAGCCTTAAAGAAGATTAAATCCAAACTTGAAAGAGGTTGTTAAGAAGAAAATTTTGAAATTGCTAGATGCTGACATTATTTACCCAATTTCAGATAGTAAATGGGTATCTCCTGTGCATTGTGTGCCCAAGAAGAAAGGAATCACTATTGTTAAAATGAAAATGATGATTTAATTCCCACTAGGACTGTCACAGGGCATATGGTGTGCATTGACTTTAGGAAGTTGAATTCTGCATCTAGGAAAGATCATTATCCTTTACTTTTTATTGATCAAATGCTAGAGAGGCTGGCTCATCACTCATATTATTGTTTTTTTGATGGATATAGTGGATTTTTCTAGATTCCTATACATCCTAATGATCAGGAAAAAACGACCTTTACTTTCCCTTATGGCACATTTGCATATAGGAGAATGTCATTTGGTTTGTGTAATGCACCTGCTACCTTTTAACGTTGCATGACTTCGATATTTTCAGATCTGATTGAGGAGATGGTTGAGGTGTTTATGGATGACTTCTCTGTCTATGGCTCTTCTTTCTCCTATTGTTTGTCGAATTTGTGCAGGGTTTTATCTAGGTGTGTTGAAACATACCTTGTGCTGGATTGAGAAAAGTGCCACTTCATGGTGCGAGAGAGTATTGTCTTGGGTCATAAGATACCAGAGAAAGGCATCGAGGTTGACAAAGCCAAAATAGAAGTGATGGTTCAGCTACAGCCCCCCCCCCCCCCCCCCCCCCCCCAAAAAAAATAGTTAAGGATATCATGAGTTTCTTGGGACATGCAGGTTCAGCTGCAGCTTTGCCTCTAACTCGTCTCCTCTGTAAGGAAACTGAGTTTATCTTTGATGAAGAGTGTCTTAAAGCTTTTCTGGAGCTTAAAGAAGCCTTGGTGACAGCACCTATTGTTCAAGCACCAGATTGGACTCTCCCTTTCGAGATAATGTGTGATGCTAGCGACTATGCTGTTGGAGCAATCATGGGGCAAAGGAAGGATAAAAAGCTCAATGCTATATACTACGCTAGCAGAACATTGGTTGGGGCACATGTGAAGTATGCCACAACAGAGAAAGAATTACTTGCAGTGGTGTTTGCCTTTGAGAAGTTCATATCTTACTTGATTGGGTCGAAAATCATAGTACATACATATTATGCAGCTCTGAGGTACTTAATGAAGAAGAAAGATGCAAAGCCTAGATTGCTTAGGTGGATTTTACTGTTGCGAGAATCCTATCTTGGAGATAGAAGTGTTTGCCAAGAGTTTATATCTAGATGTGACCCTTGTCAAATGATGGACAGTATAGGCAAGAGGAATGAGATGTCTCAAAATCCTATCTTGGAGATAGAAGTGTTTGACTGCTGGGGAATTGATTTCATGGGACCTTTTAACCCACCATCTTTGGGGAGCAGCTACATTCTGGTTACTGTGGATTATGTTTCCAAGTGGGTGGAGGCATGAAAAGATGGTGCTGAAACTATTCAAGCACATCATATTTCCCAGATTTGGAGTGTCAAGAGTTGTGATTAGTGATGGAGGATCCCACTTCATCAACAAAGTTTTTGAGAGCTTGCTCAAGAAACATGAGATTAGACACAAGGTGGCAACTTCATATCATTCCCAAACCAGTGGGCAGGTTGAAGTGTCCAATAGACAGATCAAGTTTATTCTGATGAAGGTAGTAGGGATCTCTAAGCGTAATTGGGCAGCCAGATTGGACAATACTCTTTGGGCCTATAGGACTGCTTTTAAGACGCCTACTGGAAGAACGCCATTTCAGCTACTCTATGGAAAATCATGTCATCTGCCGGTTGAGCTCGAGTACAAGTCGATTTGGGGTACTAAGCTTCTGAAATTCGATTTCAAGACAACCCAATAAAAGAGGCATATGACAGCTCTAAGGCATATAAGGATCGTACCAAGACAGCTCATGACAAGAAGATTCAGTCAAAGACAATCACAGCCGGTGATCACGTGCTCCTCTTTAACTCGAGGCTCAAGCTGTTTCCGAGTAAACTTAGATCGAAGTGGTCTGGTCCGTTTAAGGTACTACACGTTCTACCCTATGGAGCTGTTACCTTGACCAACAACAAAGGAAAAGAGTTTACAATGAATGGCCACAAAGTTAAGCCATACTTGGCTGACTGCATGATTCCCGAGGAAACTTCAGTTCTTCTCGATGAGCCACCTCATCTCCAATGAATATGAGGGAGTCAAGCTCGAGACTATAAATGAACGCAGTTGGGAGGCAATCCCAAAGATATCCTTTGTACATACATTATGTTTTGCATTTAGATTAAGCATATCCAATTTCTTTTTGGTAATCTTATAGATTTGATTTTTAATTGCATTTATTTCATCCTGTATACAAATTATTTTTAATCTTATAGACGAGTAGGACCCGAACCGACATGATGGGACAACGCTCGACCAACTTCTGGTCGAGGGTCCCACTCGAGCGTCGTTTGTCATGTGACAGACTGACGCTCGACCAAAGCTTGGTCGAGCGTGCTGCTCAAGTGTCCCACTCTCCTGTTCAATCCGATTTTGCGCGCCTATACCTGCCAAAAGCTTCAAAAGAGGAGATATTCACTGCAAAAAAAGAGGAAAAGGGGGTCAATCTATCTTTAATGCCATATATTTTAAATTAAATTTGAAAAGATTTGATTTGATCCTAATTTGAATTTCGAATTTGAAAAGATTTGAAAGATTCCCCACTGCCATTCTCTCTCTAGTTTTCCTTTCTTTTGCAGATGCTTGTGAGCCGAGTGAAGAAGGTCTCAAAGGCTTCCTCTTACCGAGCCTTAATCATTCCACCACACAGAAGCAACGCTCGACCACACTCCGAGCGAGCATCTACCTCGAGCGTCTGACTCCACCTCTGTTTCCGGCGAATAACCACCATGTCTGACCGAAAAACACGCCGTGCAAGCCTTCTCCGACTTAGGGCTACAAACAATGCAAGGTTCAGAAGCCAACCTCACCAAGGAGAGTCTTCCCGGAGCAAACCAAAACCTGACAAAAAGGAAAAAAGATGGCTGGTGATCCGATCAGCTAGTGAGTCTGAGGAGGAGCTAGAATACATAGATGAGGATGATACCGTATTGGAATATGTGAAGGATGTGGAGGAGGACAACAAAGCAGATTTCATGGAAGAGACACTCCATGGAGCTGGATATGAGGAAGAAGAAGCTGAGGAGGCAACAGAGATCATTCTGGCTGGGCTGAGAGAGAAAAAGCTGAAGAAGAAACACAACGTGGAAAGGGCTCTACACGATCTACGGAGAATGGATTTCGTGGGGACCCGCTATCCGTGCAAGGAGGCATTAACTGCTATGGAGCTGACTAGGGATGTGGATCTGATGCTGCAAAACGGTGGGTTGTCCACGTTTGTCTCTCGCACAGCTCGGGCTTACAAGGAGGAAACCGTCCAATTCCTCACACTCTGTTTTAATAGTTTGTTTTAGTGCTATGTTTTTATCAAATTCAATTTGCACTAAAATCTTCACCTTAATCATGATTGGCTTGGATTAGGTTGAGTTGATTGTATTCTGATTGCTAGTTGCTTGCCCACTTGGATTGATAGCTTACTGTACTGCATTGATTGAACATAACAGTAGGTTTATTTGATAGTAAAAACATTGTTATCAAAAAGCACAATCATTGTGGAAACAAGAAGAAAAGTGGAGTGCATATTATAGAGAACCAAAGTACACTTGGGGGCAATTTCAAAGGATTTCTTCATGAGGAATATGTCACACGCCAATTGCCTCCAAAAAGTTACTCAAAGAAGACTTTACAACCCGTCATGAAGCACCCACCAATTTCAACATCCATGAGTAAAACAAAGCATATTATTCAAGGTTCTACGGTGACACCAAAAGTAGTAGCCAACGTCATGGGAATAGTCATACACATTCAAGCCCAGCTGGCTAACCTTGATACGCGACTAGAACACATCAAACGTTGAACACCGGACGTATGTACCAATGTACATCAACCATACATCCGTACAGAAAGAGCTGCCACCCACATTGATCATGGCCAAAATCATGAGATCTCAACCCAACATACCAAGCCGCACATCCATAAGAAGTCAACCTTCCCACCCCAACCAACAATGACAGTGACCAACATATTGGAAGCACTTGAGGTACTTAGTAGTTTTGATATGTCTTTTACCACCGGTCTATTTTGTTTTAGGTACCAAGAACGTGGAGGCATGTACCCAAGATACACGAACAACAATACGGAAACTTTCGTAGCCGAGAGTAGGCTTGAGTTTCACGGTAACCTGAAAGGCGGACCAACAAAACCACAAGAAGAAGCGCCCCAGGCTGTCACAAGAATTCCTATAAAAGATACACCATCACACAAACTACAAGTTATACTAGAGAAAGGTAAGTCCTTCAAACCTTCAAATTTGAAAGATGTGGTTTGTTATAGGTGTCATAAGGTCACTTGGCTATGAAATGTCTAGTTAGGCAAGAGACTAAAATCCTAACACTAGAACTGAAAACAGATTCACATAAGCCAACTAATAATCTAGACAATTCGGATTTTATACCTTCCAATTCTAGTATAATGCATTTGCCTTTGTTGAAGGATGTCGAGACATGTATGGGACCCACAAAGGAATCAAAGAGCATCATACCAACTTTGCTAATCAAAGAGGAACCACCAGATAGTCACCAACAAGTGATTACCAAAGAAGAATACATACGCACCAAGGATGCAAAACCGGAATGAACTTTGGTTCATTTTAATGGAGCTATAGACCCAATTCCCCTCAAGCTGTCAAAGGAGGAGGTGTAATGCATGCTATCCCATATACCCCTCAAGGAAAATCTACCAGACCCAACACCGCGTTCTCCCACAAATCACAATCGAGGTAAGATCCTAGACTCTCAAAGACGAATGACACCTAACTTGCTTTCTCTCGGTGCAGGTGACTTGGTTTTGAGGACAAAACCCTTTTAAGAAGGAGAGAATAATAGGATCCTCGATGGTAGGATTCTAAGACCATTGACTGCAGGACAAGACTTAGACTCACTTGTCGAGTTTCGGGCTAAATACACCAAAGATAAAGGGGAGACGACCTTCCTTGGGAAACATGTCAAATACAAATGGGAGACAAACTTATTAGACATGCTTTAGCTATCTAAACTCAATGACTCACCCAACATTCAAGAATCGGAGCAGCAAGCAAGGAGTTCACGCCAACAACCTTCCCTAGAGGATCAGGAAGACATACGCTCACTTATACAGAGGCTCCAGACGCTACCAAGAGAATTATAACATGAAGTTTATTTCTATGGATTCCTGACTAAATTAGCTAACTGAGGTTCAATCAGCCTAATCAAAGCTCGGAGCCGATAGTTATGTATTTTACAAGTTGGACCTTTTGCACTAAGGCCTTATGCGCGACAACGTGAACTTTTGAGCAACATAGCCCAACCCAGGAGTGTCATTCACTTTGGTCCACTTGGAGGTTATTCTTGGGCCTTTCAGTGATCCAACAAGACCAAGAATGCATCAAACCCCCGAGGGATACTCCAGATACCCGCTTTACAATAAGAAGGTCTGAACTGACTCTGTTTAAGGAAAGTCCGGGAGCTACTTCCCTTAAGAGCTTGCAGACTTATGTGTGGTGACCAGGAGACACTCTAAGACAATCAGAAGCATCCGGAAGAGTCTTCCCGTGCTCCAGAAGGCACATGATTAGGCGAATCCTCCCCATTGAAGACTTTCCAAATCCGGCCGATCATCAAATCTTCTCAACCAACTCTAAGAACGACGACCCTCATCACTTGTCCGTTGGACACTTAATTATGTGATATTTCCTTCCTATTTTAAGGATATTACCGTTGTAGTATTGAGTCTATATAAGCTCAAGCCTTCCTTTGTATTTTTCAGACTAAAGTCTCTCTCTCCTTGAAAACTTGAACTTCTCCTTGTTGGAATACTTAGCTGCCTTCTCTTTCTTTTGAGGATTCAAGAACGAGAGACGATTCAAGCTTGTGGGATTCCAATTTGACGGATCCGAGATTATCAAAGGAATAATCACCCTCTTTTGTGGTTCTCATTCACGCAATTCCGCCAAAAACTAGTATTCAACGGTTTGGACTCACCAAGGTCAAACCGTTGAATTCATATCTGAGACCTCACCACCGCTCCTATCACTATGGGTCTACTTAGAGAATATGATGGGGAAAGAGATCATCTCCTTGATGCATTTTTTCTCTCAGATTAGTGCGGTATTATGTTTTTATGATTATTTTCAGCATTTGGTACACTCTTTTTTAATGGTTTGATTTATTTTTCCCTCGTTTGGTTTTAATAGTGACTCTACAATGTCGTTATATCTTGTATTTCTTTAGAGACTAAGCTACGCGACGCTGCCTTAAAGAGTCGCTTGACTCTCTCAATCTCAATGCTCTCGTCTCCAAGACCAATGCTCTTAACTTTGTTGCGGTAAAGACGAAATGTAGTCGAGGAATCCAATGCTTGAGAGAGAGAAAAACAAGATTGATATGGAGAGGCTCGAGGCTGAAATTTACTTCTTCGAGGGTTGAGGTTATGCTTTGAGACTCTTGATGAAACTCTTGCTATGGCGCGTAACCTCGATACCGAGTATCGCAGGTTAGTTGACAATCTTAAGGCCAAATGGGACCGGAAATAGAAGTATTGGTAGCTGGTTTGTGAGTACCGCCAGGTTGACGACAACCTTGATTTTGGTGAAAAGATTTTAGGCGGGAAATTTTATAGCCATCAAGTCTTAAGGGACAAGCTTGTCAAGCTACATGGCAGGAAAGATAATATTCATGCCAATTATGTGAAGGAGCCTGATTTGATTCTTGCTGAACTCGCTTTCTGATGCGTCACAAGGGCCAGGGAGGGGTTTTACAGTCGAACATCTTGTCGGGAAAATGGGGAAAAGGTTGGAAAAGTAGCGAATGATAAACAATAAAGATAAGAGGCTCGAGTTTGTGATAACCGAGACCTCCGAGGGATGAATACGGTGCGGAAAGGAAATGAGGAGGGATGGATCGAGAGACGACACATGAGTGATGGCTCTACTCACGATTCGGTCTAACTTAGCCGTCATGAACCCAGTTCAACGTCGGCTAAGGGTTTCGGTGCGAGTCTCACGCAACAATAAGAGAAACAAATTTTTCATTCAAAAAAAAGCTGCCCTCAAAACAAATGCACAAGGGTCCCTTTTATAGGAAAAGAAAGAAAGGAAGCCCTAAACACGTGGGCATAAAAAGACGGGAAAGGATAAAGTTCTGTACACATAACGGCTAGAACAATCTAACGGCTAGAAAGAAACGGATAGAGATGGGTGCGTCACTTGGAGGTGCGCGCCCATGCGCTAAGTGCACTGGCCTCGTTAAAACATCCCTTGGGAAACCACTTGGGACAAAACCAAGGTGAGGAAAAAAGAGTACCCAGCTTCCTTAACTACTTAGGGTCTTAACCTCGAGATGGTGAAGACCGTTCGGATAACCTCCTTCGCGTCGCGGTTGGGCTGGTCGTATGACCGAGGGTCATATGACTCTAGGAACTCGGTAGCGTAGGTGTTGCACTTTGCTTGTATATTCTGGGCAGCCGTCTTGGACCTAGTGGTATCCCTGGATCGATGGTCGGTACTCGGGTCGGTCCTTTTGTTCCGCGACTTGGTCCCTTGTCTGTTTCGTTATCCGCGTGCGATCCAATAGGTCGGGGCTCATCATCCCCTCCCTCTTGAGAATGTTCTGACCTCAGAACGTCGTAGTCATCTCCTACATCAAAAGGTACCAAGTCAGCTACGTTAAAAGATGTTGAGGTCCGATACGTACCAGGGAGTACGAGGGGGTAGGCGTTGTCGTTGATTTTCTCGATGACTTGAAAAGGCCCGTCTCCCTTTGGGCTGAGCTTGTCCTTTCGTACTGGGGAAACCGTTCCGGCCTTAGGTGTAACCACACCCAATCCCCTGGCTTGAAAATCATCGCCTTGCGGTGCTTGTTGGCTTTGTGGGCATACTGTTCGGTCCGTCTTTCCAAGTTTTCTCGGACTTCGGCGTGTAATGTTTTGATGAACTCGGCTTTTGTTTTCCCATCTTGGCATTCTATCTCGTTGGATGGTATAGGAAGTAGGTCCATAGGCATTAGGGGTCTAAACCCGTAACCTACCTCGAAGGGAGACTTCTTGGTCGCTGAGTGAACTGACTGGTTGTATGCAAACTCCATAAGTGGAAGTAACTTGATCCAAGTCCCTTGATTGCTGGCGACGGTAGTTCGGATCAGGGCCCCAATGGTTCGATTGACGACTTTTGTTTTGCCGTCGGTCTGTGGGTGGCACGCGGTGGAATACAAAAGCTTGGTTCCCATCTTCGTCCATAGAGTCCACCAAAAATGTCCGAGGAACTTCGGGTCGCGGTCTGACACTATGCTGCAGGGTAATCCGTGCAACCTAACCACTTTCCGAAAGAAGAGGTTGGCTAGGGCCATGGCATCCATAAGTTTATTGCATGGAACTAAGTGTACCATCTTGGAAAAACCTGTCAACAACCACGAAAATAGCATTCTTGCAATAACAAGTAGGCAATCCAAGCACAAAATCCATTAATAAATCAACTCAAGGTCCATTCGGAATCGGTAAGGGTTTATATAACCTGTGGGGTTGCGGTGTGGACTTAGCGGTTCGGCAAGTGATGCAGCGTCCCACGAACTTCTCCACCATATGTTTCATCTTGGGCCAATAGAAATGCTCCTTAAGGACTTCTAGAGTTTTGGTGACTTTGAAATGACCAGTGAGACCGCCTCCGTGGGCTTCTTGTAACAATAGTATTCGGATTGATCCGGCGGTTATGCACAGCCTGCGTTCTCAGAAAAGAAACCCATCAGCAATATAAAATTGAGAGTATACCCCTTTTCCGTGTTCCTTATAGCTTACTCCGAATTTCTGGATCCGTTTCGTATGTTCCTTTGATTCCTTTGATGCCTAGGACTCTTGCTTCCATGGTTGTGATTAAAGCATGCCTCCTTGATAAAGCATCGGCCACTATGTTCTATTTGCCCTTCTTGTATTTTATGACATAAGGGAAAGCCTCGATGAACTCTAGTCATTTGGCGTGCCTCTTCTTGAGATTGGTTTGGCTGCGGAGATGCTTTAAGGTTTCATGATCCGTGTGAATCACGAATTCCCAAGGTAGGAGGTAGTGTTGCCAAGTCTCCATGGCTCGGACCAAGGCATAAAGCTCCTTGTCATAGGTTGGGTAGTTCAAAGTAGGGCCATGTAACTTTTCACTAAACTAGGCCACGTGTTTGCCTCCTTGGGTCAAGACCGCTCCAATTCCGATGATTGACGCGTCGCACTCCACTTCAAAAATTTTCTCAAAGTTAGGTAGGACAAGAAGTGGGGCTTGGGTTAACCTCCTCTTGAGTTCCTTGAAGGAGTTTTCTTGTGTTGGTCCCCATGTGAACTTTTCACTCTTCTTAGTTATGACTGTAAGGGGCGCGGCCACAGTGCTAAAATCCTTTATGAATCGCCGGTAAAAACTGGCCAAGCCGTGAAAGCTCCTCACTTGGCTCACGGTTGTTGGTGTGGGCCACTCCTCGATAGCCTTTATCTTCTCTTGATCTACTCGGAGCCCCTGCGCACTTACAACAAACCCTAGGAACACCAATTCATTAGTATCGAAGACACACTTCTTGAAGTTAGCGTAAAGATTTTCTTCTTGAAGTGTTGTCAAAACAGAATGGAGATGCATCAAGTGATTTTCAAGGTCACGACTGTAAATAAGGATATCATCGAAATAAACCACCACAAATTTATTAATAAAGGGTTGGAGTACGTGATTCATTAGGTGCATGAAGGTGGATGGGGCGTTGGACAGGCCGAACGGCATGACTAGCCACTCGTAGAGGTCCTGTTTGGTTTTGAAGGTTGTCTTCCATTCATCACCTTCCTTCATTCTTACTAGGTGATAACCACTCTTGAGGTCGATCTTGGTGAAGATGCTTGTCCCATCAAGTTCATCTAGCATATCGTCTAGCCTCGGAATAGGGTGTCTATACTTCACGGTGATGTTGTTGATCGCTCGGCAATCAACGCACATGCGCCACGACCCATCTTTCTTGGGCATCAAGAGGACTGGAACGGAACAAGGGCTCAGGCTCTCACGTACGTACCCTTGTTGCATAAGGTCTCCGACTTGTTTCTCCAACTCCTTGGCCTCGGTGGGATTGACCCTATAAGCAGCTCGGTTGGGAAGTTGGGCTCCCGGTATGAGATCGATCTGATGCTCGATTCCTCAGATAGGGGGTAAGCCGTGGGGTAATTCTTCGGGAAAAACATCCTGAAACTGACTTATGAGTTCATTGATAGCTTTCGGGATGAATGCGTCTTCACTATCTATAGACAACAATTCTTTAAAGACCATTAGCAAAACATGACAAGAGGAGTCTCTAAGGGATCTCCTAATATCCCCAACATTAATTAAAAGGTTCGTTTTAGTGTCCGGATCCTTAGTCATGTTTGTTTGCAACTCGTTAACTTGAGAGGGTGTTAACGGCTTAAGGCACATTCGTCTATTGTCATGAATGAAGTGATATTGATTTGTGTGGCCACAATGGGATGTTTTCTTATTAAATTGCCAAGGCCTACCCAACAGAAGGTGGCTGGCTTGCATTGGCACAACATCGCATAGGACTTGGTCCTTATATGGCCCCACATTAAATGTAACCGAAACTTGTTCGGATACATTGGTCATCGACTTATTATTCAACCACTTAAGTCTATAGGGTTTTGGGTGGGTGTGGTCGTGAGAGAAAGTTTCTTGACCATGTAGGAGCTCGCGACATTGGTACATGAGCCCCCATCAATGATCAAGCCACACACCTTCCCGCTTACCATGCATCGAGTGTGGAAGATGTTGTCACGTTGATTGGAATCCTCCGGCGTTGGATTGACACTGGGAGCGCGGCGTATCATGAAGAGTTCTCCAACTTCTAGTTCGGCAATAGTTTCCTCGGCCTCGACCTCTCCGGACGAGTCTTGCGGGTCGTTGGCCTCGTCTTGGGATTCATAGTCCCCGGCAGCTGTGAGAGTCATATTTCGCTGGTTTGGGCAATCACGAGCATAGTGACCACTTCCTCGGCACTTGAAACACTCGATGTCCCTAGTTCTTGCATCGGTGAGTTTAGGGCGCGGCTCGGGCCGCGGGTTGGTGTTGGACTCACGGGGCTTGAATCGGGAATCGATGTGGACGGCTTTTGGCTTCTTGGTTCTGCGGTTGATTCCTTGGGAGGAGGACACGTTCGGGGTTCAGCTCGGAAGTCCCTGTCCTCGGGTCCGAGTGGTGCTAGCATTCTTCCTTTTAATTTGTTGCTCCACTTGGACGGCTAGGTGCAACATTTCCTCAAAGCCGTTGTAGGTTTGGTGTTCAACCTTCCTAGTGATTCTCTCGTTCATGCCATCTAGAAACTGAGCCATTAGTGCTTCTTCTCTTCAATTTGCAGCCGATTCCTTAAATGCTCGAACTCTTCAAAGTATTCTTCGACACTTTTTGTTCCTTGGGTGAGTCTTCTAAAATGCCTTTACAAGTCGCGGCTGTAATACTGTGGGATATATCGACGCCTCATTAGAGCCTTCATGGCGGCCCAATTGGATATATGACGTTCATAGTTCCTCCTTCGATCAACTACGTCTCGATCCCACTAAGTAAGGGCGTGATCCGTGAGTTGGGCTGCGGCAAAAGCGACTTGGCGTTGATCCGGGTAGTAATAGCATGAGAAGACTTTGTCCATGCGGCCTTCCCATTGTAAGCAGGCTTCCGGGTCAACTTTTCCCGCAAAGGTGGGCACGGTGAGTTTGTACGAAGGCCCGATTTGATTTGGACCCATGGGTCGGTGTTCGTCTCGGCGTGGTTGTCTTCGTCTCGGGTAATCGGGATCCTCCTCAGTTGAGTAGTTTTCCACTTGGCCTTGATCATGTTGTTGCCCGGGAGGAGGTGGAACTTGCGGTTCACGGTGTGAGGGCGCCTGCGGGGCGACTGGCCGAGCGATCTCGAGGCGGTTGAGCCACTCGTCGATCTGTCCTAGCTGATCTTGGATTTGCATAAGGACAGCTCCGAGTTCAGGTGGGGGAGGCGGAACCATTGGTGAGTCTTGAGCGGCCATAGTACGAAAATTGTACGGATTCCGGTGTACCGGAAAAATTGTACGGACGTCGTACGGATTCCGGTGTACCGGAAAGTCTGGAGGACGGCGGAGGGTCACCGGAAAGAGATAGTACGGACGGCGGTGTACGGACGGTGGTCGGGCCGTACAGGTCTGGGGCGGCGGTTGTACGGGTCGCGGGTTGCGCGTCCCACCTGCAAAGAAAAACACACGTGGTGAGTTATAGATAAGGTGGAATCTTTTTGAAATCATTGACAGCTAATGATTGGAGAGAGAAAGCAGTCAATGATTGGTTAAAAAGGTAAATAAGTCAATGATTGGAGAGAGAAAGAGAAAAGGGTCGCCAACGACCGAGCTAGGCGACAAACGAGTACGAAGTCGTCGGCTCGCGAAGGGACACGTGGTTTTCAAGGCTACCACTAATGCGTTTTGACACCAAAAGCAACTACCTTTACGATCAAGCCACGAAAAATGGAAGAACCAAAAGCAAAACGCAAGAACACGAAGAACAAAGCTCAAATTTCTCGGAGAATAATCGAAGGAAAACCCGAACGAAAGCGTTTCAAAGCTAACGAAAGCAAAACCGCAAAAAAGACTTCAAATTTTCAAGCATAAACAGCAAAGAAAGCACAAAGGTAACGACTTTTCACTGAGAAGACGAAGACGAAGAGAAAAACGCAAACTTTGAAACAAACCGAAGCACGAAAGGAAAAGAGAGAGGAAAGACACAACCGTGGGGATCTTCGGCTCTGATACCAAAAGCTGATGCGTCACAAGGTTCAGGGAGGGGTTTTACGGTCGAACATCTTGTCGGGAAAATGGGGAAAAGGTTGGAAAAGTCGCGAATGATAAACGATAAAGATAAGAGGCTCGAGTTCGTGATAACCGAGACCTCCGAGGGATGAATACGGTGCGGAAAGGAAATGAGCAGGGATGGATCGAGAGACGACACGTGAGTGATAGCTCTACTCACGATTCGGTCTAACTTAGCCGTCGTGAACCCAGTTCAACGTCGGCTAAGGGTTTCGGTGCGAGTCTCACGCAATGTTAAGAGAAACAGATTTTTCATTCAAAAAAACGCTGCACTCAAAACAAATGCACAAGGGTCCCTTTTATAGGAAAAGAAAGAAAGGAAGCCCTGAACATGTGGGCATAAAAAGACGCGGAAGGATAAAGTTCCGTACACATAACGGCTAGAACGATCTAACGGCTAGAAAGAAACGGATAGAGATGGGTGTGTCACTTGGAGGTGCGCGCCCATGCGCTAAGTGCCATAGCCTCGTTAAAATCTCTCTTGGGAAACCACTTGGGACAAAACCAAGGTGAGGGGAAAAGAGTACCCAGTTTCCTTAACAGCTTAGGGTCTTCACCTCGAGATGGTGAAGACTGTTCGGATAACCTCCTTCGGGTCGCAGTTGGGCTGGTCGTATGACCGAGGGTCATACGACTTTAGGAACTCGGTAGCGTACGTGTTGCACTTTGTTTGTATATACCGGGCAGCTGTCTTGGACCTAGTGGTGATCCTTGGGTCGATGGTCGGTACTCAGGTCGGTCCTTGTGTTCTGCGACTTGGTCCTTCGTCTGTTTCGTTGTCCGCGTGCGATCCGATAGGTCGGGACTCATCATTTTCCCTCAGCTCTTGAGTTTGCTAAGTGGCTCGAGGGACCCTAGGATAACCCAATTGACTGCCGCTATGGAGATCAATAAACTTTCGGTTGATCATTTGGTCTCCGTGAGAGATGAACTCCCGCTTCAAGCCAACTCTTGTGATTCCCCCAATGCCCTTAATAAGTCAACGGAAGGTATCGTTACCTCTCATGATGAGGAGAAAAACGAGGAGGTACCAGAGCAGTATGATGATAAGATGCCTGCGCTAGAGCAGCGCGTGAATGATTTGCTTGAATCTGGACAGCACGAGAGGAGCCGAATATCGAGGAATAGCGTGACGTTGGCGTTTAGTTCACAACTTTTTTCGGTCTTTTGTCACTCTTGCCCCTTTATCATTTTTTTATTTGTAGTTGTAAGACCATCTCCATTGTAGTCTCTTAAAGAATTTCTTAACATAAAATTAAGATTATTTTAATGAAAACCGCTTCTTACTAGGGGATTTTAAGAATTAATAAGAACCTTTAACTTGTCACGTTTTCATTAGTGGTTGATTTTTGACCGGAAAATATAGAAGGCACGGTCTCTAGGATTCATTTCTCCCAAATTTTTTTCTTCTTCTTTCTTCTCCTCTCTCTCTGATAACGATTCATTTTCGATGGTCGCTCGTCGATCTTACCGACGTCAATCCTCCCCATCAAATCCCAATTGGTGTTGCTGCAACCACCATGCCTCCGGAGTTCAATCCTTATGTTTCTCCTTTTCCTGTCTTCTTCTTCTTCTTATCTGATTTCGTATTCTAATCAAATTTTGTGTTTAATTGATTGATTGATTTTGGTTTGGGGCAGATATGATGGACACGGTAAAGGATACATTAGGGAAATGGGGGAAAATGGCAGCAGACACCACTAAGAAGGGTCAAGATCTCGCCGGAAAAGTTTGTTAGCTCTGTAAGCGTATTTTTCTTCTTCCCTTTAATAAGATGGAATTGCGAATTAATCTGATTATTGTGTGAGGGAGAGAAAAATTATTTAATGTTAAAAGTTCATCAATTTCTGCTTCTTCCTCGAATAAAAGCATTGAGCTCTAATAACAATTAATAGGTCTTCAAACAAGCATTTGATTGTGTTCCTGATGAGCAGTTACAGAAGAGCTTTGCTTGCTACATGTCTACATCTGCTGGCTTGTGATGGGAGTTATGTATCTCTCAACTCACAAGCTTGGGTTCTGTAGTGACAATCCTCTCTCCTACAAAGAAGGTGATGAAACGAAGTATAGCTATTACAAGGTATTCTGGCTTTTTTTATGGTTCCTTTCTCTTTCTACATCTTCATTTTAGTATATCTATTTACATTTAAGAAAACAATTTGAGAACAAAAATTGTATAATGCAACAATTTGATGATAGCAACATTTCATTGCTATTAGAGCTCACTGCTAGATACTAATAGGCAAAGTTGGTTTGTGGTTCAATATTACGTTTTAACAACACTACAATTACAAAGTCTCATATGTGTCCCATTGATTTCATATGCCTTTGAGTTTGTAGATGTTCTTATCACTATCATCTTGTACACATAATGATCATATTGGGTGCCTCTTATATTTTGCTGGTAACAATAGCTTGATGTTTGGCCATTATTGATTAGGGAGAGGGCATCTGATTGATTTTATATCATTTTTCTGATCGAATGTGAAGGTTTTCTGTATGCATATTCGAGAAGGATTACTCTTTACTGGTTATTGATTTTGTTGAATTAGAATTGTTGCTTGAATGTAAGCTTGTTGTTGAGTTTAGACGCAATCTAATTATGTAATTTTAGAGGATCTGTGGAATGATTTTGATTTTTGATTTCACTTTTTTGCTTTGATTCAGCTGCCGACATTTCAATTCTTACTCTTGCAGTATTGTTTTTGTGGTCTAGTGGTTCTACCTTTATTCACAAGTAAGTTCAATGGCTGAATCTTTATCATTACTGTGTGATTGATGTTAATCTATGGCCGGTTAAAGCTAATAATTACATTGCAGGTCACCTCCTCATATCCCTGAAGTTCACATACCTGAGGAAGTTGTTCTCCAGCTTGCTTCTGGACTTAGAATTGAAATCAATCATGGTTTTACTGTTCTTAGGAACATCGCATCAGGAAGAGATCTCAAGAAGTTTCTTTTGGTAATCACTTTCTTGTTGAAGTAATGTTGTTGTTAGTTAGAATTGTTGGTTTTTTCAGTTTTCTAACATTGTTTACATAAATATGTTTTAAGTGATAGCTGGTTTGTGGGTTTTGTCTAAAGTTGGTAGCTCCTGCAACTTCTTGACCTTAATCTATATTGGTAACAAACCATATCACTCTCGTTGCATTCAATTGACAAACCTCAAGACCAATCATGTTTTGAAAATCTAATCTGGTCTTTTCTATTGTTTCAGCAACTTAATACATTTTATAACTAGATTTCTTTTAAGAACCTCTAATAGAATTCTACCATTGGAACTCAAAAAAAAAATGAATTCTAAGTAGGGTTCTTAAAATTAAAATATATATTATTGTCAATAAAAATATGTTTTTTTGGAGGTGCTCTAATTGTTCAAATTATCTTTTTTGTTCGTTCTTTTTTTTGCTTAAATTTTTTGGTGGCACCGCGTATTTAGATTTTAGATTTTTAAACCTTCTTAACAAAATTCTTAGTAATTAAAAATATGATTTCTTTTAGTTTTAGTTGAGTATCATACCATCAGATTCCTTAAGTACCCAAAAAGATCAAACCTTTCATAGTTCTTTGAATTTCCAGAAAAAGCCTAGGCATAGTATTGTTTGAGATTCATCACATTCCATAGCCTCGACTCCACTTTCCCTATTATGTCCTTCTTCAATTTATAGATGCCTTTTGATATAACCTAGGAAATTAGGTA
The DNA here is from genome assembly GCA_023374145.1 of Lepidium sativum. NCBI lineage: Eukaryota > Viridiplantae > Streptophyta > Magnoliopsida > Brassicales > Brassicaceae > Lepidium > Lepidium sativum. The sequence goes on along the minus strand of JAKUCM010004687.1, from coordinate 4,601 downwards.
CGGTTCTTCCTAAGTCGCTCCTAATTTTCTAGCGTTCAGTTCTCTAGTATTTTGAAATACTTGTCTTAAAATAAGGTTTCCTTGTTGAAATTTTCTTGGTCTTAGCTTTGAATTGTAGAAGCGCGTTATCGTTTGATCATATTTTTGCATCCTTATCATTGCTTGGTCTCTCCTTTCATCAATGATATCTTAATTATCAGTTGCGCACTGATAATTCAAATCTTCCTTTCTACCGAGAATTCCGTTGTGAGGCTGGGTACTAATACCTCGACGGGCACCATGTTTTTGATGGATGATCTTGGTTACAAGATTGAATATCAAATAAGAGGATTTAGTCTAATCTCATATTCTAGGGTTTTTTGTGTCCTATTTTTCTTTCCAATTCTTCCTTTTATATTTCGAGACTCCTACTTGGTTACCCCTTTCTTGCCGTTTAGTTTGTCTCTCGTTACCTCCTTCATCTCTATTCTCCCACATGCTCCACGTTCTTCTTTGCTCATGTTTGAAATGTGATTCTTTTCCTTATCTGACTTGGTGCGAAAGATTTACACGTGTTGGGATTTTACACTCTAGCCCGTGATCACTTCAAGTTCTGCGCCTTTAGTGAGCCTTTAACGCACCGAGCTATGCGAGGCATAGCTATACAGCATTCATAAGATAAATGAAAATTACGTTTTTTTTATCTTTACTAGGAACCTAATTACAAAACCTGTAACAAATACCACTCACTGAGTTTGCGGAATTTATTTGGCTGAAGTGAAACTGCATCCAATGAAAATACCAACGAGAGAAGAATCAAAGGAGAAGCAATCCAGCACACCTTTCCCTTCATTATTCCTTATATTTTTGCTTTTATTTTTTTCTTTTTTTGGGGGGGGGGCAAATCAAGTAAAACTTTATGTATAGCATTTGTGTATGAATTAGCAATCAGACGTGTGAGCAAGTATCATTATACATATATATTATTTGTTACCTCTATACATGTATTATTAGAATACGGGCTTGCAACATAAAATCAATCAATTATAAATGGAGATGCCCATATTTTATTTATTAGAGAGTGTATTTTCATACTTCTGATATGAGATAATATTCTCTAATCCGCCTCTTCGAGATGACTATTTGGTCATTAATCTCTTATGTTCAGGGATGGATCGACGATGTTAATTTTATGTTTGACTTATCGATAATTGGACCAACTTTGAGTCAGATCGGGTAAGTGTGGATCATTGACTCTGATACTATTTCAGATTATGGGTTTCCAACTTAAAATCAATGAACAATGAGTAAAGAGACACATATCATATATATATTAGAGATGATCTCTTCCCACTATACTAACTAATACATTAAGGTTTCCAATATATAATTTCTATCATCCAGCCAAGATTGTGAATAGTTTTTTCCTAATTGTAGTTTTCTTTAGATTCTTAGATTGTTTTGAAAATATGAAATACCCATCACTTTCATTGAAAATAGCATATGAGATATATGCTGCATAGCAATGAATTTCTCAAGTCTTTTATCACAAGAAAACTATATATATATATATATAGATGTGTTTTCACGTCCAATGACTCAGGATACAAAAGACAAGGTCATTCTTCACGCAAGTAATTTAAAATTAGGTGGTTGACAAAAAAGAAAATAATGTGATAGCAGCTTGTGGCAAGTCATTCATTATCTTTTGAATGTCACTCGTTTTTGGTATTGTTTTCTTCTATATAGGCGATTTTCATTATTTACAAAAAAAATAGAAAGTAAAATATATGCAATTATAATACACGCACAAGACAATATCAAGTCTTCTGCTCAAGACACCCCAACAATATTGGAATAACACCATAATTACCTTAGCTTTTTAATTGCTGATTACTCTAATTCTTCATCTTGTTTAAAACGAACCTGAACAAATTCGAAGCAATCAGAAAGAAAAAAAAAGAAGACTCTTAATTAATTTCCACAGAATCCATTTCCCACCAAATCTGAGAAACTATGTGCAGCCAAATAACAAGAAATTCACTAATGATTGACCTTAAACGATCCCATCAATTCTCTTCTGTTCAAGTAACCTGAGCCTTGGTCTACTTAGCTCATGAATTGTTCGAACTTGAGTCCGGTGATGATCCATTGCTCTCCCTAATAAAGATACATAGATCATAATTGCTATCATCGTTTCTCAATGTTTCTGCATCGGTCTTTAGCTCATCATCATCATCATCATCTCCTGTAGGAGGTAGATATCTGCATACAGGGCATGAGCTATGAAACTCAAGCCATGGCAACAAGCACTCACTATGAAACTTATGCTTACAAGGCATCTCTTTTGCCCCCATTCCAATCTCAAAATCATCCAAACAAACAGTACATTGCAACAAACTCTCTTCGATTTTCACAATGGCCAATGACTCAACTGCTTCTTTTTGAGCCGGAGGTGTTCCATACCTGTTGTTCGGATCGTTATCCACCAAGCTTTGAAGCAACATCTCGAATCCAGGTGCAATGAAATAGTCACCTAAAAATCCAGAAGGAGCAGTGGTCGTGTCGATAGAATCTTGATGAACCCTGATCCTTTGGTTAAACGAATTGATCAATACTATAACAATAGCTGCTGAACCCTGATCCTTTGGCTTCATATTCTAGCAACAACCCTGCTCTAATCCCTTGAAGCAGATCAACAATAGTTGCTGAATGTCTTCTCCTTCTTCTCATAATATCTTCAAGCTGCTGATTTAAATCAATATCTTCACCATTGTTATGATCATCATCATCTTCTTCATCTACATCTTCACCAATAGATTCTGAGCCACTCTGATTCATTGTGTGGTGGTGATGATCGTTCAATATCCCCATCAAAATCGGAGCCCACAGGGAACCAACAGCCTGATGATGATCGTTAAAGACTCAAATTCGAACACAATGTAGCAATTCTTAAAAATAACTTTCTTCTCTTTATTAACCTTGGAAAATCTTTTACAAAAAATCAAAACTCTCAACAATTGCATTCTCTCTTATCTCATAGAAGTCACAACTCAACTTCTATTTATATAGAATCTCATAAACCTAAAAGAATCTCTTTAAATATATTTAGATAACTCCTAACTCTTCTAACTAACTTATTCTTTTAGGTAGCTTGCTCATCAAGCTTTATCTCTCAAGCTTATGTTCAACATTCTCCCTCTTAAACTTGATGTCTTGAACTCCTCTGCTTTCCAGCATCTCCTTGTGTTTTATCCTTCCAAGTGCCTTAGTAAGGATGTCTGCCTTTTGTTCATTTCCTGGAACATGCTCAACCTCAATTTGCTCGTTATTAACACATTCCCTAATGACGTGATACCTCTTGTGTATATGCTTACTTTGACCATGAAGACCGGGTTCTTAGTAAGAGAGATTGCTGACTTATTATTGATCATAAGCACCACTTTCTTACTTTCTTCTGCGGTAATCTCACCAAGTAATTCTAGAAGCCATATTGTTTGCTTCGCTGCTTCTATTGCTGCCATGAACTCGACTTCACATGAAGACAAAACAACTGTGTCTTGTTTTTGAGAACACCAACTTATCAGACACTCATTGTAGTAGAAAATATGCCTCGTTGTGCTTTTCCCATCATCAAGATCAACATTATAGCTAGCATCACTATATCCTTTGAGACCTTCTCTCTTGTTTCGATAATACTTAAGACCTTGTATTAGGGTTCCTTGCAAATACCTTAAAACTTTCTTTGAAGCTAAACCATGAGACTCTTTTGGCTATTGCATGTATCTATTCAAAATACCAACACTATAGGCCAAGTCTGGTCGGGTATGAATATAGTATCGAAGGCAGCCAATAAGTTTTTGATTTTCTCTTTCATTTATGCTTTTCTCTTCTGGAAATTTCGAAAACTTTGCTCCTAACTCCATCGGAGTGCAACACGCATTACACTCTAACATACATGCCTCTTTAAGTATCTTCTTAGCATACATCTCTTGTCTTAAAGTTATACCATCTTCCTTTTCTCAACTTCAATCCCAAGATAATATGTTAGCTTACCAAGATCACTCATCTCAAATTTAGTAGATATACGCTTCTTGAACTCGTTGATCATGTATTGTTTTGTCCCCGTCACTAACAAGTCATCAACATAAACCGCAACAAGAAATAGTTGTCCTTTCTCAATCTTTCGATACAATGAGGCTTCCTTAGTACATCTCGTAAATTTAAATTTCTTAAGAATCTGGTTTAACTTATCATTCCAAGCTCTTGGAGCTTGCTTTAAACCATAAAGTGCTTTGTACAACTTGTACACTTGTCCTTCTTTTCCTATTGTGACAAAGCCTTCCGGTTGAGATACATACACCTCTTCTTTCAGTTCTTCAAGTAAAAATGTTGTCTTAACATCAAGGTGATGTATCTCCCATCCTTTTGTAGCAGCTACTGCAATTATGAACCTTATAGTTTTGATTCTTGCTACCGGAGCAAAAACCTCCTCGAAATATATATCGTATTTTTGAACATAACCTTTTGCAACTAGCCTAGCCTTGGGTTTGTTTATACTCCCATCCAAGTTTCTTTTGACCTTGAAAATCCACTTCAAACCAATAGGCTCTCTCTCTTTT
>JAKUCM010004686.1:0-35567 GCA_023374145.1 Lepidium sativum | reverse complement strand
GAAGAGGATCTGTACAACGACTCTTAATGGTAAACGTTCGTTTTGCACGGCGTGAGCACAAGCCTCCGGTGATAATTTCCGGCAATCCATTAATTTGCATATCGATTTCTTCTCGCTCTTTGTTATTCCCGGATGTTGCTGTAAAATCAAAGAGAAAATTGTTAGAATGTAGTTGATATCTCACATAGATCGTTCTAATGTAATATATATGATCTACAATAGGTCTGGGCATTTGGGTATTCGGGTCGGTTCTGATTACTACCCGTTCGGGTCCGGCTATTTCGGGTATACGATTTTGGTACCCATATAAGAACTGGTATTAAATCGGTTCGGTTCTTACCGGTTCGGGGTCGGATCGGGTCTAAATTTTTGATACCCATAGTAGAACCGAAAATAATTTGGTCCGGTTCCGGATCGGGTCCATAAATTTGTATAAATTATTGTGTAGTTTGTGGTTTCGGATAATTATACCCAATACCCGACAATACCCGAAATACTCGCTAATACCCGAAAACAGTAAGTACCCAAACACAAAATCACATAATTGTATCTTAAAATCACTTAATAGGTTTAATTTTTCGGGTACCCGATCGAGTATCGGATATTACCCGACCCGAACCGATACCCGCGGGTAGAGACCAATAAGACCCGATGATAACTTCCTCCTAAGCCCATTTAGTACTCAAAACCGAAATTTCAGGTCGGTTCCAGTCTGAATCGTCCTCTCAGATTGACCATCTGTCTGCGGGTGATATGCGGTACTCATCTGCACCTTGGTCCCTAAAGCCTTCTGAAATGGACCCCAAAAATTTGATGGAAACTTTGGATCTCTGTCTCAGACAATGCTCACCGGAACACCATGCAGTCTAACTGTCTCTTCAACATATCTCTGAGCTAAGCGTTCTGCAGTGTCCTTCTTGTTGATCGCTAAGAAATGTGCAGACTTCGTTAGTAGGTCTACAATTACCCAAATTGCGTTCCGCTTATTTATTGTCCTTAGAAGACCAGTAACAAAATGCATAAAAACATATCCCATTTCCATTCGGGTAATGGCAAACTCTGCATAACTCCACTCGGAACTTGGTGTTCTGCCTTCACCAACTGACAAGTCGTGCATTTTGCCACCCAATCTGCTACATCTCATTTCATCCCGCTCCAATGGTAATACCGCTTCAGATTCTGATATTTCTTGGTAGAACCCGGATGAATAGAGAAATGTGACTGATGTGCTTGCTTTAATATCTCTCCCTTCAAAATTTTTTTTTTTTTTTTATCTCCCTTGACAATTCTTTTATTGGGTCTTATGGACCACAAAATGAATTCATTAACCCAATGTTGAGTCTCACACCCATGACTACAATCAATTACCATGATTACAATCAACTAGTGAAAGTGGTGGAAGATGAATACAAAATTTACAAAAGACCACACAAGGTCAACTTAATCAACTTACAGTTTGTACTACTTATTACTCGATCAGTTCTCCATTAATCTCACTATTTCAAAGCCGTATATTACGTTTTACAAAAGGATGGATGACGACGAGTTTCATTTATAAAAGACATTTATGTTGAAAAGGGGATGAAATTAATTCGAGATCCTAGAGCACGCCTTTTAACATAGCGGAAATTATCAGAGATAGAATTAGATTCATTGATTTTGAGAATCTAACAACCGATCCTTAATCCAAATTTAAAATTGAATAACCGATGGTTAACTAAATAAGCATTATGTTTTAAATGTAAATAAAGCCCACAAAATAATTTTTGCCTTAACATTTCACATCGCTTGCGATAATTAGGAGCAATGAGTAAACTGACTTATATGTAAAGATCGAGAGTTAGCATTCAAAATTCGTGGAGCCGTGCAGTGAAGACAATGCGACTTATTATTTCGCCTTTTACTAAAGAATATCGTGTGTTATGTGCTCTTATTGGCATGCTATTATATTTGAAAGGGTTTAAGAATAGATTAAACCCCCATCAAATCTTTAGTTATGAAACTTATTTATATAACTTCTATTTCTTAACAGGGTTGTACCTAGGTTTATGGAAGCCTAAGATAAATTAGAAAATATATAATATGTTAATAATTTCATATTTTATTTTATATATGTAATTTTGTTTTATTAGTAGAAATAATCCAAAATTCCAGTAAATTTAGGATATAAAACATTATTAAAAATATTATAGGAAAGTTTTGAAAAACAAATTATAGTAACTTCACATTCTTAACAATTTAAAACTATTTATGGTTGTAGAAAATGAAAAATAACATTAGTTTTGTCTAAAAAAATGTAGCCTTCAATTGTGTAAAAAAGAAATTTGTGGCCTTTCAAATTTGATAAAAGTTTAGGGCCAAGGCAATTGACTTTTCTTAACGAAAGGAGGTACATCTCTTTTTTTTTTTTGTCAACATTGGACCACAAATGGCCGGCCCATTAGCCAAGTTCTTGCAAATGCAAGCGGGGGACTCGATCCCAGGATGTGCAAGTGCGCATGCCTCTTGTGGACTTACCACCTGCCGCTAGGCTAAATGCCACTTGCGCACATCTCTGTTTCTTAACATCAGGAATATAAAGAGGTGTTGTCGACATACAGAACATTTTTCTGATTAAATTTGTATATTCAAAAGTTTTTGATTTGTGTTTTGACAATTTTTGCGGTATAAATCCTAATTTTTTAAAAAATTCTAGTTTAATAGTTTTGATGTGATCTATATAAGAGTTGTTGCATTTTTCACCTCTTAATATGTTATTTTTTCAGTTTTTAACATAAACTTTTCATCATGCCAAAAACTTTATTATTTCATTAAATTCATATACAAATTTAAGCATATAACTATGTGATTAAAATATAAAAATGATACTGTTTTTAAAACCACGATTTGGTATCTGCGTTTAGTCTTAAAATGATATTGTAAAACAACGTGGTTTTGTTTATGAAAAAAATTAAAATAAAAAAATGATAAAACTCACCGTTTTATTCTCGAGAATGAATATCTCTTTTTTACTCTTTGACACGTAGTTGCTCCTGCATTAGTATCCGTTATCCATCTTAGAAATCTGTCGCAGTTTCTGTCGGTTCAGATCTTCGTGTATTCGATCTTACGTAAGCTCATTGGCTCATTTAAAATCAAATTCAAAGATTTTTCTTTACTCCTTTCACGGCTCAATAGATTGATTTTTTTTCAAACGAGAATGATGTTTTGACTTGGGTCCAGTCTTAGGAACTCTGGAACTTTTTCTAACGTGGCTTTGTGAAACTTAATTAAATATGTGTCGAAGCTGATTTTGAATTTCAATTATCAATGTAAAATCTTTAAACTTGGGAAGGCTTAGTAGAAGAGTGTGTTTACTGTTTAGTTATCTAGGTAATGGTACTAAATTGATAATTGTTAGTGAGTCTCTCTTCGAATAATGTTTTTCTAATCTTGAGTCATGATTCAAAACCCCCCAAAACCAACTCTTGGAAGAACCCTGAAAATTTTATAATCCCTAAATCGATTTATGTTTTTCGAAGAGAGAAAGAGTGATATTCATTCTCGAGAATGAACCGTGAGTTGTAGCATTTTTTTGATTTTTTTCATAAACAAAATGACGTTGTTTGATCTTATTGGGTACTTTTATAAAATACTTGTGGATATCTGGTGGGTTCGGTTTCTAATCCGGAACTGATCGGGTACCCAATCGGTTTTTGGATACTCAAAAAAATTTCAAGTATTTGGGTATACGAATATTTTAGGTCTAGGTTCGGGTGTAGATATTTGGGTATTTTTCGGGTATATAAGTATTTTTGGGTTATTTTTCAAATATTTTGAGTAATTTCTGAAAAAGAATCGGGTAATTTTTGGGTACATGCATTTTTTAGGTATATGAGTCGTTTTCGGATATTTGGGTCGAGGTACAGGTTCAGGTTTTCTGGTAATTTTCAGAATATAGGTATACATGTACATTTTGGTTCTTAAAAATTTGGATTTGAACCGACTCGGACACCACCCGGAATCCAACCGAAATTGTAACGGATCCTAAATTGTTATAAAACTGCCTTATCCTAAAAATCTGAACCCGAATGGTACCGACCAGAATCTGATCCGAGGATCCGAATGCCCAAAACTAGCCCAATATTATACATTTGCAGTGTGCATGGACCGTGAAGTCGAAGAACTTCTTGCTTTCCCTTTGCTAGGGTACAAGCTTGGTAGCAACAATAAACATCGGCATGAAGTAAAATTGAAGAGCAGAGGTGAAAAAATGTCTCTTAACAAGCTTTTGATAGTATCAGCTGAAAGATTCTCGGCGACGGATAATATTGAAATGATTTGAGTGACAGAAAAATTGATGACTAAGTTGGAAATCAACATTAGTGCTTTATCTGCCTTGGATTGTTTAGAGCAAAGCTAAGCTTTTTTTGTATATATTCCTTAATGTTGTTGCGTGTGATCAGTCCATGAAAATGTAACATAGCTTTCCCACACGACTGTTCCAATTATTGGTTTTGATTCTCTGGTGAACAATGCAACAATTTTTTTATACGAATGATAATTTATACGCGAAAATACTGTTTCGTTAAAGATATACATCTATCAACATAATTCCTAACTACTACCTCTCCTCTTTTGTGTCTTCTCTTAGTTAGCTGGAAAACATAGGATAAGATTTTCAATTCTGTGGAGACAAAGTAGAAAATATGGAGACGGTGCCGATTATTATTCTGAAGCCGCAAGAGCTGGAGAAATCAAAAGGAACCGAGTAGGGACAATTCAGAGAAGCTCTTCCCCTTCCCCTTGTGTTCTCGAGAACAATAAGTTAGAATTGGGCTTTAATTATAAACAGGTGGACCTTAACATATATAGCTAAATCAAATACATTTCTGCTCCCTAAATGTCCCACATCGCTAATCTGTAACTGAAGCTTGCTCTATATATACGATGAAGACAGCAGGAATCGTCACGACCTTACTTGAACAGGATCTGTTCTATAGGCTTGTACCTTTGTCTCCTTTATGTAAGTCATAATTGATCTATTGTTATATTGAAACATTAGGGTAGAAATAGATAGTCTACCCATTTTATAACAGGAAACTTATATATTCGATTTCCTTCAACATTCTTTTAGTAAAAAATCCCTATTTTAGCTATACTAGATTTATACCCGCGCTACGCTGCGGGAATATTTTATTAATAATTTTTGGTTAATTGTGAGTAGAAAATATTTTTACCATTGGAAAAGAGTAGGTAAAAGTAACATTGATCTTGTTACCACTACAATACTCCATTGAACAAATTTCTTATTAGAGACCTTACTTCCGAACTATACACTTTTTGTTTATTTCAAAAGAGAACAATAAGTCTGCCGATTTACATCTAGTGGTTCATAATAAAAACATGTCGTCCGAGTTTACAATACAGTTTGATCATATTTGATCATATCTTCCATGTTTTTGCTTCATTAGCTTCTTCCCTATAAACAACAACAAAAAATTGGTTATATTTTCAACAGTATCATAACAAAGTATGTTTATTAGTTCAAATAAATACTCAACAAATTTCTTCAGGCATGTATTGAAGTTACGATTTCAAAATTTCTTTAAGCATCTTAGCAGCTTTCTTAATATGCCAATTTCTACCTCTTAGATATCTCAAAACCGAAACATAATAGTTTCTCTAGCAATGGTCCTAATCAACAACTTCCTCAGTTACTCCATCTAAAAGTCAATCAACAACAAAAATGGAAGTCTTTCACAGATCTAATTAGTAATTCAATCTCTAAAACACACAATGATTGGAGATTACCTTTACTTGATATACTCCAATAAGAACAAGTAAAATATAAATATAATACTTTGTGATAAAAAAAATATGATATAAGATGTAGGTGAGCAAAAATTATTGATATTTTCTTTCTCAGCTTTAATATTATCCTGCAACTTCAGTTTATACTTTTTCTATCTCTTTTATCTCTAGCAACACTACCTACCTCCAAGAACCAAGAATCCATAAGCACACTATCACACAGTGTAAAAGCTTTAAGTGATTTGTAGAGGAAAAAACACGTACAAGAACAAATAAATTCAGGCATTCTCTTTGCCAACTCCTTTAACATCACTTACATTGCATATCGGATTGAGCAAGTTTTAACTTGTTTTCCATTGAGAAGATATGAGTTTCCATAAACTTCAAATAGAGGACAAGTTTTTTTTTTAAGTAAGAGAATGAAAAATGATTAGAAACTAATATCAATATCCACCAACACTATATAACGATATATTTTGTGCTTAGTCTAAATTTGTGCCATTGATCATCAAAGAAGTCAAAACTTGCTCCCCCTGCAGTCTCTTCACATATACGAAGGCCCATGCACTTTGTAGAAACCTAGGGAACAATAGAGATCAGTAAACTTCACGGAAAAGAAATATGGTTTGATTTAATTAGATAAAAAGAGATTTTAAGATAAGTAATTATCTCACAACCCACATGAACCAATTTTTGAAGAGAAAAGTTTTCTTCCGTAGAAATTTCCAAAATTTGGTCGGAGAAGTGTTTATAGGATTAGGAACTTCCGTAAGAAGGATATAACCGTCATCTTCTTGTTTCAGATGTCGTCTTCTTGTTTTCAAACATGTGAGAGTGAACATGATGTTGCCTTGTTTCAGATGTCGCCGAACCGTGTACACCTTCTTGACCTTTTTACAGCACACGATCTATAGAACCAAAATATAAGCTCTGATTAATTTTCCATCAAAGAGGATTTTCTTTCGTCATACTTTGATGAGAATGCTAGGGGTTCTCCTTCATTCTTTATCCTTCTAAATATATTAAAATAAGGTTTCACTTTTAGAAGAGAAGAGGGAGAAGAAGAAGATGATGTGGAAACTAATATGAATGATGAATATACATTTGTATTTGACATTTGTTCCTTCAAAACCACAATCAAATCGAAAAGAGAGAAGTTAAAAGAGTAAAAAATAGAAACTTTTCAACTTTGATACACTTAAGGTTGGGGCTTAGATCGACAATTTTCATGGTGACACTGTCACCAGTCTCCATTTTGTGAGAGAACTGAAATTTAGCGTAGGAGAAACAGAAGAGTCATTACCTTTTATCTTAAAAAAAAAAACAGAAGAGTCACGATTGTTGAAAGCAAAAGGTTTGAGATTGAAGAAGTGGAAGCATGTGTTGAGTTGGATTGATCAAGCAATTTGTTTGGTCTTTTTTAGATGAGGTGTCATGCTGAGTTGTCGATACCAGAAGAGACAACCCTGCTTTTATATATATAATTTATTTAGAAGAAAACACAACATTGACTTCTCTTTTTCTCTTATCGATTTTGAAGACATAATCAATTTCTTCTTGATTTGAAGCTCGATTTGAAACACAAAATCAAAATCAAACCTCAAATTTGCTTGTCTTGCCAGTTTCGAAAGATGTCTTGGATGAAGAAGGATGCCTTGCAAAGTCCCAGAAGCTTCTCAAGTGAATACCAAGCTCGAAACACAAATTCGATTGACGTTCCTATTGTAGAGAGAGAAGAAGTTTTCGATAAGTTTGAAGGTGAAGAAGTGGTACATGTTGAAGAAAATGTTGATGGAGGAGATTATGCATCCGTTGACGAAGAATTTGTTATGCTTCTCAATATGTTTGGTTTTAGTCTTTTTTAAGATTTGTTGTTTTTGTTGTAGGACTTACGTTAATGTTATAATGCTTATGAAAACGTTTGGTTCTTATGCACTTCTTTGTCTTTTGACTTTTTTTTTCTGTATGATTACAAATGAGAATGGTTAAACTCATAAACTCTTGATCCACTAAATCTAAAAATAATATCACATTACAATTTTGATCCATAAACTCATTATATATCTTAAAACAACTTAAACCAACATATATCAAAACAAAACAAGTGAAATCAAAACAAACCCTCCACTTACTCAAGAACAAATTTTTCACATTATTTTAAAAAATGTTCCTAAAACAACCACTGAACCACATAAATCATAGTAAGCAAAATTGATAATCAAAATCTGGGTGAAATAAAAAAAATTGAAAGAATATAAGAGAGATTGATTGGAGAGATAGCAAATGACATTAAGTTAGAGAAATCAAACAAAATTTAGAGAATAGAAAAGAGAAATATCGAAGAAAATCGAGAATGATATTGGAGAAAAAAGTTTCGAAAATCGGAGAGAATGAGATTGGAGAATTTTTTGGTATGGATTTCTATTTGCGTCGGCAGAGTTTTGACCCCTTTAATTAATTCATACTAACAATAGTTTAATGTTAGCTAACATACCTCTATTTTTTGAAGAGTTTTATGTAACTTGAAACCCCATCAAAATTTTAGTTTTGAAACTTATTTATTAACTTTACTAACCATAAACAATATTTTTATGTAGAAATTACACTATATTTAGTGTAGTTTTAGCACTAAAACTATTTTCTTCTCCGATCACAACACTAAAAATTACACTAAAACTAATATTTTACTATTAAATTTTTTTATCATGTAAGTTTTTTTCTAACCACTTATTATTCTTTTCATTAATTAATTAATATAAAATTGAAATAAGTTAATTAAAATACGTTTAGAACTGAAATATTATTTATAACGTTTTTTGGTTTTAAATAACAATACAAATCATATATGAAATGACGGAAGAGAAAAAAAATACAAATCATATATGAACTACTGGATTTTACCGTAATTTAACAATTGGGTGCGTTAGTTACGTTTGTCGTATACGTTGTTTGACACATAAATAATAATATTAAATAATATATTTTATTTTTTACAGTGTGCTACCAGAACCACCAAATATAGTAGTGTAATATTATAGCAAAAAAGAAATCACACAATAATAATATAGATTTTAGTGTTTGGTTGGAGAAGAAAAACTATAAATTTTACACTAAAATAGTGCTTTACTGTTGGGTTAGAAATGGCTTTCGTATGTTTTAGCCGAAAAGGTTCACCTTTATTAATGGAATATATTTCCTTCATCATTTTAAAGTCCTAAAGTTTCAACTTTATTTTGTTTTAACCAAGGAAAATGTCTTCTGTTCTTAGGTATGTTTAACACTTAGGGGTTTGGCTTTTGCTCCACGCCAAAGGATCATCTTGGAATACGGTTAAGTAAACTTAGTCACAAATGTCATCAAACTTGAAGTTGCAAACCAAATTTCCGTGAATGAGTATTAGTAAATGGTAGAGTTTTGTACAAGCTATACAAGATGAGACGTTCATAATATGGTTAAGTTAATTAAACAAATTGTACCTATTAAACGCTATATGAAATGGGTCAATGTTTTTGCTACTTTACTATATATCATTATGTATTTAAGGCAAAGTGGTTTGAAGAAGATGTTGGTGCCAAGGAGACATTTTTTTCCATTCTTAGTTTCTTGTAAGAATAAACTATGGTTTGTAAATTTTTGAAATTATAAATTTTACTTTTTTGGTTAAAACGAAATAGATGGTTAGTGTAAAAGTTCTGTCAGAAACTAAAATCTATTATGTTGTTACTATAGATGATATATAATAGCTAAAAAGTAAGTTATTATTGGAATAAAGCAAAATCATGAATATAGGAAGTATAAGCTACAATAATAACTCAAAACCTTTCAAATGGTTCCATAGCTGATGCGAGAACATTCATTTTTGAGAGGAGGGAAGAATGGATTTAGGGGAAATATTTTTGGCCAAGATTTAACATCTACTGCTGAAATCGCCTTGCAGCATATCGGTTCTACATTACCAAATTGTCTCGTAAATATTGATTTGTAGATTTCACTTAAACAATCTTGGACGTTGACAAGTAATGATAAACAATTTGTGAGATCAATTGAAGAAACATGGGCAATAGAAAACTGAATTGTTATGTGTACCGGAGCAGCTGCACTGATGTGAGTGCGACCATCCTTAACCATCCTTAGTGGAAACATCTTTATCCAACATTGTGCATCCACTTCCGTAAATGTCTTGCAACAATATTTTTAAAGTTACCAGTTAAAATATATTTGAAGATTTTGGTTTCACAACCTTGAATGGTAAGAATCGATGACTAACATTAGTGAGAACGACATGGGAACCGGGAAGAGGAAAACCAGGAAAGGTAGGAAGTTGAGCTATCCTCGGCTTCACTAAACTAGTGGCACACAACACAACTAGAATCGTGGAGAAATAAGCTTGGATCTTAACTTCAATGATGATTATACTTATATGTTCTTTAAATGTTTTCTATGCAGAAGAGTCGATATTGGATATGAATAAAACAAACAAACAATTTATAAGGTAAAATAACGAAATACAAATTTTTGAATTCATTACGAAAGTTACACTTTGAGAATCGTTTGTTTAGACAATTTCTGAAGTTTGAATTGAAAACATAAATGTTATTATACCTTACAAAAGAAACTCAAGTTTGTAACGTTGACAGTGGGATTAATGACTGTAGCAAATTTAATATAGGGGGTCTATCAATTTGCTGAAGTCTGGGCCGCATCTTTGAGGCCCATGGCTGACCACAACAAGTACTCTTTTGTCTAACTTACCCCCACCACGTGTTCGCACTTACCGGAGGTTACACTTGCCCGGTCATTTAGTTACTCAATAGCCACATACCATTCTTT
Organism: Lepidium sativum; assembly: GCA_023374145.1. NCBI lineage: Eukaryota > Viridiplantae > Streptophyta > Magnoliopsida > Brassicales > Brassicaceae > Lepidium > Lepidium sativum. The sequence continues at coordinate 24,944 of JAKUCM010004686.1, read as the reverse complement.
ATGACACTCACCAATTCTTTAATGGATATATGTGTTTTTATATACATCCTAAATCCAGGACTCATTAACAAAAACAAAACAAAATCTCGAATTAGATCTTCAGGTAGTTCAAGAAAGTATAATACAGAGTCCAAAATATGGTTGATTTTGGAACGAATGGTTCGTCAAAACTGAGTATTGTGATGTATCCGTGGTTAGCCTTTGGTCACATGACTGCTTTTCTTCATCTCTCCAACAAGCTCGCAGAGAAAGGTCATAAGATTGTTTTCTTGCTTCCCAAGAAAGCTATGAACCAGCTTGAACCACTTAATCTCTACCCTAATCTCATCACTTTCCACACCATCTCCATCCCTCAGGTCAAAGGGCTCCCTCCCGGTGCGGAGACCAACTCCGACGTCCCATTCTTCTTGACTCATTTGCTTGCAGTAGCCATGGACCATACCCGGCCTGAGGTCGAGACCATTTTCTGTACAATCAAACCAGACTTGGTTTTCTATGATACTGCCTATTGGGTACCCGAAATTGCTAAACCAGTGGGTGCTAAAACAGTCTGCTTCAACACAACGAGTGCTGCATCAATCGCGTTGTCTCTCGTCCCTGCCGCGGAGAGAGAGCTCATTGATGGGAAGGAATTGTCAGGTGAGGAGTTAGCTGAGACGCCTCTAGGTTACCCGTCTTCGAAAGTCGTCTTGCTTGCACACGAAGCAAAAAACCTAAGCTTTGTGTGGAGGAAGCACGAGGGCATCGGTTCTTTCTTTGACGGCAAAGTTACCGCAATGAGAAACTGCGACGCGATCGCAATAAGGACTTGCCGTGAGACCGAAGGAAAATTCTGCGATTACATCAGTAGCCAATACAGCAGACCGGTCTACCTAACCGGACCTGCTCTCCCCAAAACCGAACCAAATCATACCTTGTTAGAGCTTCGATGGGCGGATTGGCTAAGCAAATTCAATCCCTCCTCAGTTGTCTTCTGCGCTTTCGGTAGCCAACCCGTTGTAGACAAGATAGATCAGTTTCAAGAACTCTGTTTGGGATTAGAACTCACCGGTTTGCCATTTCTGGTGGCGATTAAGCCTCCTTCGGGTGTATCAACCGTCGAGGAAGCGTTACCGGAAGGATTCAAAGAGAGGGTTCAAGGACGTGGCATTGTGTACGGAGGTTGGATTCAGCAACCGTTGGTGTTAGACCATCCAGCAGTGGGATGTTTCGTTAGCCATTGTGGGTTTGGGTCAATGTGGGAGTCCTTGATGAGTAACTGTCAGATCGTTTCGGTTCCGCAGCATGGAGAACAAATATTAAACGCGAGGCTGATGACAAAGGAGATGGAGGTGGCAGTTGAAGTGGAGAGGGAAGAGAATGGGTGGTTCTCACGGCGCAGTTTGGAGAATGCTGTGAAGAGTGTGATGGAGGAAGGTAGTGAAGTCGGTGAGAAATTGCGGAAAAATCATGACAAGTGGAGATGTGTTTTGACTGACTCTGGTTTTGCAGATGCTTATATCAATAAGTTTGAACAGAACTTAATTGAACTTGTTAACTCATGAATTTATGTCGTTAATGTCTCTTATGTGTTGTAACTTATAAAAATTGTTTCTGATTTGGTTAATTTTTTTTGTTCTGGATTGAGATAGACTTGTTAAACATGCTCTATACGTATAACAAGACCTTTATATAACCCTCTGTTTCGATAATCACAATGTAACTAAAAAGGAAATCATGGAATTAATTATTTGCAATTTGACCAATTTATAACAATAACCTTAAATGTCATGATCTTTGCAATTTCATAAAATTTGGGAATAGCTTCCGGAACCTAAATTATAGACTTGAATCATTCAACTCAGACCAATACTCTCCTAAACTTCAGGTCATCTACAACTAAATTCTTATAAACAAAACATTAGAACCCCAAGAAAGATTAGAAGAAATAAATACAGAAACATAAACAGAAATGGGTTCAAAGTTTCATGCTTTTATGTTCCCATGGTTCGGTTTCGGTCACATGACTGCATTTCTGCATCTGGCAAACAAACTAGCTGAGAAAGGGCACAAAATCACTTTCTTGCTACCAAAGAAAGCATTGAAGCAACTCGAATCTCTCAATCTGTTCCCTGACAGCATTGTCTTTCACACAATTACCATCCCTTCAGTGGATGGCCTCCCTGATGGCGCTGAGACAACCTCGGATATCCCGATCATTTTAGGGAGTTTTCTTGCCTCGGCTATGGATCGGACACGCAATCAGGTTGAAGAAGCGGTTTCTATAGGTAAACCAGATTTGATATTCTTCGATTTTGCTCACTGGATTCCAGAAATAGCTAGACAGTATGGAGCCAAGAGTGTGAACTTCATAACGATTTCTGCAGCTTGTGTAGCTATCTCATTTGTCCCTGGTCGTAGTCCTGATGACTTGGCTGTTCCTCCACCTGGCTATCCTTCATCTAAGGTGTTGCTTCACAGACAAGAAACCAACTCCTTTTCATTCCTCTCCTCTTCGTTTGGAGAAGGAACTACGTTTTACGAACGAATCATGGTAGGACTTACCAGCTGTGATGTCATTTCGATAAGGACTTGCCAAGAAATGGAAGGTAAATTCTGTGATTTCATTGAAAGACAATTTCAAAGAAAAGTTCTCTTGACGGGTCCAATGCTTCCTGAACTAGACAATAGTAAACCACTTGAAGATCAATGGAGACAATGGCTGAGCCAGTTTGAACCAGGATCAGTAATATATTGTGCATTAGGGAGCCAAATCATTCTTGAAAAGGATCAATTCGAAGAACTCTGTTTAGGAATGGAGCTGACAGGTTTACCATTTCTTGTAGCAGTAAAGCCACCAAAAGGCGCATCAACAATCCAAGAAGCCTTACCAAAAGGGTTCGAAGAGAGGGTTAAGGGGCGTGGAGTGGTTTGGGGAGGATGGGTGCAACAGCCATTGATATTGGCTCATCCATCAATTGGCTGCTTTGTGAGCCATTGTGGATTCGGATCAATGTGGGAATCTCTAGTGAATGACTGTCAAATAGTGTTTATTCCACATTTGGGTGAACAAATATTAAACACCAGACTGATGAGCGAGGAACTCAAGGTCTCAGTGGAGGTAAAAAGAGAGGAAACTGGATTGTTTTCCAAGGAGAGCTTGAATGGTTCGATTAGGTCTGTGATGAATAAAGACAGCGAGCTAGGGAACCAAGTGAGGATAAACCACGCCAAATGGAAAGAGTCTCTAGTTAGTACTGGATTAATGAATGGTTATGTCAATAAATATATAAAAGCATTACAGAAAATAGTCTAAAGAGGAAAAAGAAAACATGAATAAAATAGTTTGTAAAGAAAACTTGATTTTATGTGGATTGAATTTTATGCTGTACTCTCTAACTTGCTTAAAGGAAAAAGCATCATTTACTCATTTGCAAAGTAAATTGAGTAAGCTAATCCACTAAACAACCCAAATCACCTATCCATTCTCCAAGTTCATATAAGGGTGTTTCAATGCGTAACACTCAAAGCAAGAGATGATGGAACCAAACACAGAGATGTTAGTTTTACTTCTCTACTCTCTCACTACAAGAAAGGAAGGCTATAACCGACCGCAATTCCGACCAAAAATTGTTGTTGGAAATTCCCGACAACTTTACCGACGATCAATGACGGTTTTGGCAAGGTGCGTACTCCGGTCGGAAACGGTAGGAATTTTCTTACCACTACTGACAATGACCAAATACTGACCGAAACCGACGGTACCAACAAAGAACGTTCTCCATGTGCCACTTTCATTTGTAACTAAAACTACGTAGACCCGTCGGATTCGGTACGAAAATTTTATATATATATATATATATATATATATATATATATATATATAAACGAACAAACGCTTGTTTTTCGTCTTCACCATCAATTTGCTTAAAAGAGAAAACAATATGTCAAATATTCAATTTAGATTGTGGATGGATCAAGAAAGAATTGATCCGGAAACAGGGTTACTAATAGCAGATTATGCAGATGGGATGAAACAATTCATGGAGTTTGCCGGGAATCAAAGCATAACTCGTGAAACAGGTAAGATGTATTGTCCATGTCCTAAGTGTAAAAATATGAGATTTATATCAGTAAAACAAGTCTGGCTTCATCTTTATAGTAGGGGATTTATTCCTGGGTATAAAGTATGGTACTCACATGGAGAAGATCCATCTAAGTTTAATTTTGCTAGTACTAGTGCAAATGTTGATGGGGGTTTAGGGAGAGGAGCAACTACTAATGAAGAAGTTGAATATATGGGTAATGTGGGTATTGCAAGTGAACATTATGATGGGGGTTTAGGTGTTGAATCGAGTGTTGATGTCGGAGACTTAGGTGGTTCAATTCAGATGGTAAATGATGCCTATAGAGAGAATATTCCAGCTTTTGAGGACAGAATAAATAGAGGGGAAGAACCTAATCTCGAAGCACAAAGGTTTTATAACATGTTGGATGCTGTGAAGAAGCCGTTGTATAATGGGTGTGACGATGGCATATCTCCTCTATCGACTGCAACTGACTTGATGAATATCAAGACAGATTACAATTTAGCAGAGACTTGTGTTGATGCGATAGCTAATTTTTTTAGCAGGAGTCTGCCCAAAGATAATATTGCACCTGGTTCTTACACGGACGTTCAAAAATTGGTTGCCGGACTTGGGTTACTATACGAGATGATAGATGTATGCATCGATAATTGTATGATCTACTGGAGAGAAGATTCAGATATGTTGCAATGTCGTTTTTGTCGTAAACCTCAGTTTCAGGAAACCGGTGGTAGAAATCGGGTCCCATATAAGCGGATGTGGTACTGCCACTTGGAGATAGATAAAAAAGGTTATATACATCAGAGCGTACTGCAGCTTCAATAAGATGGCATGTTGAACATAATTCACATGGAGAGATTGCTCACCGTATAGATGCAAAGGCGTGGAAACATTTTAGGTCTGTTTATCCAGATTTTGCATCTGAAAGCAGGAATGTGTATCTCGGGTTATGCACATATGGGTTTAGTCCGTTCGGAAAACAGGGGAGACAATATTCAGTTTGGCCGGTGATTGTTACACCATACAATTTACCACATTCGCTGTGTATGAAGTCAGAGTTTTTATACTTGACAATCCTAGTCCCAGGGCCTGAGTATCCAAGAAGATCACTTGATGTGTTTTTACAGCCACTAATTTATGAGTTAAATCAATTATGGGAGTGTGGGGTAGAACCGTTTGATGTTTCTTGTGAGCTAAATTTTCGAATGAAAGTTGTACTAATGTGGACTATTAGTGACTTCCACGCGTATGGAATGTTGTCCGGGTGGACAACACACGACAGGATGGCATGTCCAAAGTGTCAGGATAGTACATAAGCATTCCACCTGAAACATGGACGAAAAATTTCATGGTTTGATTGTCATAGGCATTTTCTCCCTATGGATCATCCATACCGAAAAAGCACAACATTGTTTACTAAAAACAAGAAAGTGATGTATGGTCCTCCTTCAGAACCAGATGGTCCTTCGATATCAACCCAACTACGAGATTTCAGTGCTGAAAAAACTAAGAATTGTGGGGGAAATGGTCATAGCCCTGTTGATGGCGTTGGAGAGTATCACAACTGGCACAAGAAGAGTATATTTTGGGATTTGCCGTATTGGAAAACGCATCAACTACGTCATTGTCTAGAAGTTATGCACATTGAAAAAAATGTATTTGAAAATATGATCAATACTGTCCTGAATGTGCAGGGGAAAACAAAGGATAATCTGAAATCTAGATTAGACTTACCAGAAATATGTGAACGAACATCACTTCATATACGAGGGAACAATAGAGTTGGACCTGTTCCCATATTCCGTTTGGATGCTGCCAAAAAAGTATGAATGTTGTTTAATTATTTAAGTACTTTACTTAAATTTTATAATTTTACTTATCATGATCTAAATACTAGGTAGCATTTTTTGATTGGATTATATACAATGTAAAATTCTCCGACGGATACGCATCAAATTTGCGCAATTGTGTTGATAGCTCGGAGGGAAAATTTATTGGGATGAAAAGTCATGATTGCCATGTGGGTATGCAACGATTATTTCCTTTTGCATTTGCTTATTTGTTACCACGAAATGTACACGAAGCGATTGCATGTAAAGTAATAATCGTAGAACAATTTAATTAGAATTAAAATTTTAAAACTAATTATATTCTTATACTATACGTAGATAAAGGGGCATTTTTCCGTGATTTGTGTTCGCGAATTCTAACGGCAGACGGGATCAAGAACCTGAATGATAAAATTCCACTAATTTTGTGTAATCTTGAAAATATATTTCCTCCATCATTCTTTGATGTTATGGAACATCTTCCGATCCATCTTCCACGAGAAGCAGGTTAGTAGATTGTCACACAGTAATTTTGTATACTGATTGATTTTATATAACTTGATAGGCCAACAACTTTCAATACAGAGTTAGGTGGGCCAGTTCAGTATAGATGGATGTATCTGTTTGAACGATATATGTTTCATTTAAAGAAAAAAGTAAAAAACATGAGCAGAGTTGAAGGGTCCATTGTTGCACAATGCATAAACGAAGAAACAACACATTTCTCTTCGACGTACTTTCATCCAGGAGTTCAAACCAAGCTGCGGAGACCACCTCGCCATGATGACGGTGGCGAACACCCTGTATATCAAGCGTTTACTCCTGATATATTTTCCCAGGTTGGGAGATTGAGTGGGAAATCAAACCAGAGGAAACTGAGTAACACTGAGATCACACATATGCATATGTATATTGTGAATAACTGTGCCGAAATCGGTGAACTTGAGCGGTAAGTGGTTTGATGTTATCTCAATTGTATTGTATCTCAATTTCTTGTAGGATCTGACTTCTGTTTTTGTATATATTCCTATTTTGCTTTCTCGTGACCTGTCTTTTGTATTGGAGTGGTACTGAATAGATGGAAGAACATTCAAATCCATATGAGGACGTCAGGAATATTCTTTTGTTTCTTGATTGTTAATCATGAAACAAGGCTCAAGAACATCCATAAAATAGTTGAGTGGTTCTTGAGCCTTGTTTCATGATTACCAATCACTGAACCTAATGCTATATCCGTAATAGATTCCGCAATACGCTGGGGTTCAGAGATAGAAACATTTACCTCAATCACCGGAGGAGATTGAACACCATCATCACTTACCGCCATCGGAGGAGATTGAACATCATCGTCATTCACAGTTGTTGTTCCCATCAACAAATCATGTCCGTGATTTTCTACATGAGCAATTTTCTGTACCAATTGTACATCGGCAAACGTTGGAGATTCTTTGTAATCACGTTGCTTGACGCGCATGCCGGTAAGCAAGTGAATAATTTTATCCATCTTAGTGCTAAGCAAATCTAGACGCTCTATCGTCTCTCTTGAATCTTGCACCGCCACCGCCAAAGTATCCACTGCAACCTTAAATCCGTCGATTTGCATCGCAATATTGTCCTCTCCGACGTGATCGGAAGATCTGATTATCACCAGTATCTAGAAGCCACGCTCACCGAACATACTGATAGAGTTTATACAATCCCGCTATGGATTACGTGCAAAGCATCATTTTTCTATAAACATCAAAAATGAAAAACTATTAAAGCTCGGAAAATTTTATTTATTTCCCAAATAATTATTGTTACATAATAGGACATGAATTTCAGGAATCAAGAACGGTAATTTAAAAAAAACTTAAAATTTACTTCTCGAACTATTCTCAAAGTTCTACTAAATCAAGAAATTTTAGTACACATTGAAGAACTTAAGTTGTTGGGAATGTCCTGCAATCATTTGTACTTACTCGTGTGGTCGGTTCTAACATCGAGATTAGACAAAGTCATATGGTACTAGGGGTTGTAATGACTTGCTAGAATCCACTTATAATCTGTGAGTTGAGATACTCACTGCTAGTACTATATGATCATATTGGGTCACACACCTAAGCAAATGGAGATAATTCAATAAGGAATGATCATCACAGGAATGATCCATGACTTGAGCGTAATAATACATGGTTTCGGATGAGAACATGTGTTTTGGGCCAGAACTAAATTAATCCTAATTCAACTAGGAATTACTTAGGTGTTTAGGACTGGGCCTAAATTAATCCTAAATAAAATTTTAATGCCTTTGATTTGACTTCTTTGAGTTTTAAAATCCCCTTTTAACTCTCTTGAGTGCATATATGATATACATTCAAGTTAAAGTTTAGTTCCTCAAACAAATATCAAGAAATTGATGTCTTTCCAATTCACGTCAACTGTCAATGCTTGTTTCATCGTATGGTGGGCTAGCTCGGGTTAGGTACCTACTTTGACATGGGTGAGGCAGATGGTAACTGTTACCATGTGACTATGAGATTGGTTTACTTGACTGAGCTATCAAGACCGTCTTGAGCTTTGAGACATCAGAGTGATTTTGGCATATGAGATGTCAAATCACGATCGAGAGTTATATATGTGATATAACTAGCAAATAAGTTGCTTACCTAAATAACTAAGGTATAGGCGATGAGCTCAGCTTACTCAGATTTTTCTGAAATATGGATATCGGGATCATTGTATTCAATCGAGGAACTATTGATTGAACATAATGTGAGTTTTCTTAAACATGTTAAGATTTCTCAACACTAAAATCATCATAACTAAAACTCCCTACCTCTCTTAATTTCAGCTATGGAAAATAACAACAACCATAACCACAACTCATTCTCCCTTCGATCTGTCCTTGAGAAGGACAAGTTGAATGGAAAGAATTTCCTGAGTTGGTACTGTAACCTGAGAATTGTTCTTAGACAAGAGAAGAAAGACTATGTTTTGGAACAAGTCTTGCCTCCTAGACCGGCTGCCAATGCCACTGTTGCAGCTAGGAATGCTTGGGATAAGCATTCTAATGATGTGATAGATGTGCAATGCTTGATGCTTGCGACCATGACCTTGGAACTGCAGGTGCAGTACGAGAATGTGGTGTCGACCATCGAGATCGTGACTGGCCTGAAGGGAATGTTTCAGGAACGTGCACGACATGAGAGGTACCAAACGGTGAAATCTCTCATCGAATGCAAACTATCGAAGGATGGTTCGGTGAGTAGTCATGTCATGAAAATGATGGGTTATATTGATAATCTGGCTAAACCAGACTGTCCCATTATCCAAGAGTTGGCTACAGACATCATACTTATGTCGATGCCGTCTTGTTATCATCAGTTCGTGTTGAACTATAATATGAACAACATGAAGAAGACGTTGACTGAGCTGCATGAAATGCTTAAGATAGCAGAGCCGATTGTCAAGAAGGGCGCCCCGTCTGTACTCTTAGTGCAAGGAGGTAAATCCTTTAAGAAACGTGGGAAAGACAAAGGTAAGGGAAAGGCTAAAGCTGACCCGGTTGTGAACCAGGAGCCGGCCACATCCATACCCATAACCAGGCCCGACCCATCTAAAACAGACGTCTGCAATTACTGTAATGAGCAAGGGCATTGGAAAAGAAACTGCAAGAAACATTTGGAAGATTACAAGAAGATGAAGAAGCAGTATGACGCTCCTTCAAGTATTTTTGTTATCGAAGTAAATGTTGCTTGAACAAGTTCTACTTCATAGGTACTTGATACCAGCTGTGGTGCTCATATTTGTACTAATATGCAGGGCCTAAGCAACAGTGGAAGCTTGGAGAAGGGGCAACTGGACTTACGTGTAGGAAATGGAGCAAGAGTTGCTGCCGTAGGAAAATATATAATTTGTCTCTTCCATCTGGTTTAGTTTTGGTTTTAGAAAATTGCTACTATGTACCTGCTATAAATAGAACCATTATTTCTGTTTTGGTTTTGGATACTGAAGGTTTTTAATTTTTGATTAAAAACAAATGTTGTTCTTTTACTCGAGATGACTTATTTTATGGCATCGCCCCATTATCGAATGGGCTTTATATTCTTGACCAATCTACACCTATATATAACATTAATATCAAACACTTCAAAGTAAATGATTCGAACCCGAGTTTTCTTTGGCATTGTCGTTTAGGGCATATAAACGAGAAACGCATCCAAAAACTTCATCATGATGGGCTTTTGGATTCATTTGATTATGAATCATTTGAGAAATGTCAATCTTGTTTATTGGGGAAAATGATAAAGGCTCCCTTCAACAAAGTCAATGAAAGGGCCAACGACTTATTGGGCCTTATACATACCGATGTATGCGTTCCGATGAGCCTAAGTGCCAGAGGAAATTTCAACTACTTCAGTACATTTACTGATGACTTCAGTAGATACGATTATGTCTATTTAATGAGACACAAATCAGAATCTTTTGAAAAGTTCAAAGAGTTCTAAAATGAAGTACATAATCAACTTGGCAAGAGTATTAAGGTTCTTCGATCTGATCAAGAACGTGAATACTTAAGTCAAGAGTTCAGTGACCATCTGAGAGATTGTGGAATTATTTCACAACCCACTCCTCCCGGAACACCACAATGGAATGGTGTGTCTGAGAGGAGGAATCGAACATTACTTGACATAGTTCGATCAATGATGAGTCACACTGATCTTCCGTTATCCTTTTGGGGATATGCTCTAGAAACTTCTGTGTTTACGCTGAATAGAGTGCCATCAAAATCAGTGGCAAAGACACCATATGAGATGTGGACGGGAAAAATTCTCAATATGTATTTCCTGAAGATTTGGGGATGCGAGGTTTATTTAAAACGATTAATATCCGATAAACTTGCACCGAAATCAGATAAATGCTTCTTCGTTGGTTATCCGAAGGAAACCAAGGCGTACCATTTCTACAACCGGACTGAGAACAAAGTGTTTGTTGCTCGACATGGTGTATTTCTTGAGAGAGAGTTTCTTTCTAAGAAAAAAAGTGCGAGTAAAGTACAACTCGAAGAAATTTGAGAGCTACAGGAAGCTACTCAATCCGTACAGGAAGAGCAGCAGTTAGACTCGCAAGATGTTGTCGAATCAACACCTGTAGAGCGTGAAGTTCGCAGATCCGGTAGAATCCGTCATGAACCCGAGAGATATCTGGGATTCCTCGTGACTGAAGGACATGATTTGTTGATCGTTGACAATGATGAAGCTGCAAACTTCAAAGAAGCAATGATGGGCCCTGACTCTGAAAAGTGGTTAAAGGCCACACAATCCGAAATGGGATCCATGTCAGAAAACGAAGTTTGGTCGTTGGTCGATTTACCTCATGGTTTGAAAGCAATAGAGTGTAAATGGGTTTTCAAGAAGAAAATTGATGTGTATGGTAACATACAGATCTATAAAGCTAGACTAGTAGCTAAGGGTTTCAAACAAGTGCTTGACTATGATGATACCTACGCTCCAGTAGCTATGTTTAAGTCTATTCGGATTCTCCTAGCGACTGCTGATCCTTATGATTATGAGATTTGGCAGATGGGTTTCAAAACCGCGTTCCTGAATGGTATTTTGGAAGAGGATGTGTATATGACACAACCCGAGGGTTTTGTTGATCCTAAAACTGCTCAGAAAGTGTGCAAACTTCACAAATCCATTTATGGATTGAAACAATCATCACAGAGTTGGAATCTTTGTTTCGATGAAGCAGTCAAAGAATTTGGCTTCATCAGGAACGAAGAAGAAAAATGCATATATAAGAAGTTTAATGGGAGCGCAGTTGTGTTTCTTGTGCTGTACGTGGACGATATTTTACTTATCGGAAATGACATTCCGTTGCTGAAATTCATTAAGGCTTGTGCATTAAGTATGACAAGTAGGTACCAATCAAATACAGGTGAGACTCACTGGACTGCCGTCAAGAACATCCTGAAATATTTGAGGAATACTAAGGATATGTTCTTGGTGTACGGAGGAAGTGAGGAGTTGGTTATTAGTGGATTCACGGATGCAAGCTTTCAGACGGATACCGATGATTGCCGGTCTCAGTCCAATTACGTCTTCTGTCTAAATGACGCTGTAGTTAGTTGGAAGAGTTCCAAGCAGAGCACCATAGCTGACTCCACTACTGAAGTTGAATACATCGCTGCTTATGAAGCTGTTTGGATAACAAAGTTTATCTATGAACTTGGTGTGATTTCGAGTATTGCTGAGCCGGTGGTGCTGTATTGTGACAACAATGGAGCCATTGCACAGACAAAAGAGCCCAGATCGCACGAAAGATCCAAGCATATAAAGAGGAAATATCATCCGATTAGGGATATTGTTGAAAGAGGAAACGTGAAGATCAGCCGAGTTTCAAGCGAAGAGAACGTCGCTGATCCTTTGACGAAAGTAATTTCACGGACTAAGCATGAATATCATGCCAATGACATAGGCCTTAGGTATCTTAAGATGTAATCTTAGTTCCTGTGGGAGTTATAATAGTTTTATGTTATGATGTAAACATACTTTGGTTATGTTTTAATGAAATTATTTCATTTCTATTTAATACTTTTATTAAATATTTATCCCGAAATAATCATGACATTCTTATAGGTCATCAAGTTGAGGACTTGATCATTTAACCCTATAGGCGTAAAAATGCATGAATTATTTCATTCCCTAGTCAATGGTTATTAAAGTGGAATACTAGTAACGAGATAGACTAGTATGTGAGGTGACTGATGACTATGTTTCATGGAGTCATTGATAATAAGTATCAAGTCAATCACATAGATGTGTGTCACATGAACATAGCATCGGAAATGACCCGCTATGAGAACTCTATGAGATCGTATAATGAGTGTCATACGAGATTCTCATATGACTATAAAGCATAGTCCTTAGACCTGAGTTCATGCTGTTTTCTTGCACATGAATTGGTGTGTTTTGAAAATTTCAAACGCCAATTGTAACTGGTGGTTATAAAGGAATTTGTCGGGCAGATCATGAAATGTGAGAAAAGAACAGAGGATGGAACAAGATGGAATTTTTCCCTCCTATATACGGGAGAAATATATCTATGGGTCCTTTGAAAGATTTGATACTGTAAAATGCATGGCCGTGCTCAAATAAGGTGATAGACGCTTGTTCGCTCTATTAGTACAAATTCAAGTTCGATGAACATTGATCTGACTCATTAAAATAAGGATGACACGAAATCTTGCCTTAGAACAGATACAAATATAGAGACAAAGGGATTTTGGGAATATATGATTCCAGTACAAGTGGGAGATTGTTGGGAATGTCTTGCAATCATTTGTACGTACTCGTGTGGTCGGTTCTAACATCGAGATTAGACAAAGTCATATGGTACTAGGGGTTGTAATGGCTTGCTAGAGTCCACTTATAATCTGTGAGTTGAGATACTCACTGCTAGTACTATATGATCCTATTGGGTCACACACTTAAGCAAATGGAGACAATTCAATAGGGAATGATCATTATAGGAATGATTCATGACTTGAACGTAACAATACATGGTTTTGGATGAGAACATGTGTTTTGGGCCATGCCTAAATTAATCCTAATTCAACTACGAATCAATTAGGTGTTTTGGGCTGGGCCTAAATTAATCCTAATTCAACTAGGAATTAATTAGGTGTTTTGGGTTGAGCCTAAATTAATCCTAGTTCAACTAGGAATCAATTTGGTTAACTTAAACTCCCTATATATATATATATGATACAGGGCACATTTTTGACAAGAGAAGAAACTCTAATCGCTCATTGCATAAGTCGAAACCCTAAGAGAACTGCACACAAAATTCTAGCAGACTTCTCTCCTACTTGCGTGCGTGTGGATTATCAATAGAGGTGCTACACTTGGAGCACTTGCTGATCTTATACATGATCTTATCTCCGCTGCACTAAACAAACTTCAGGTATACCTGAGTCTTCTATTTATCATATTCAATTAAGTTAATACAAGACCTAGGGCTTAGGGTTTTGCTAGATTAGTCAATTGATAATTGTCGAATTTTCTTAAAAACCTAACAAAAGTATTGATTATAAACTCAGACGATTAATAAAGAATCACTATCTTTATTTCTGTAGAAATCTCTCACAAAAAGCCTAAAACCTTAAACTCTTTGGTTATACCACACTTTGGTATCTCCCTTTTATAGACAAGATAAAATCTTCCTAAATCTACTAAGAAAAGGTATGATTAGATAACTCCTAACATAACAAACTATATCTTATATATTAAGTAACTTGCTCAGCAAGTTACGATGTTCAAGCTTAATTCAACATTCTCCCTCTTAAGTTTGAAGTCGACTTTCTCTATATTATGAACACCAATGAAATCCCTCATCTCTTTGAACTTGATTCTCCCTAGTGACTTTGTTAGTATATCTGCCTTTTGTTTTGTTCCCGGAATATGTTCCACTTTGATTTGACCATTCTCAACACATTCTCTTATGAAATGATACCTTGTGTGTATGTGTTTACTTCTCCCATGAAATACCAGATTCTTAGTTAGCGCAATTGCGGATTTGTTGTCAATGCGAATGATTACCTTTTCACATCTCAATCCCATGATTTCACTTAGTAACTCTTGAAGCCAAATTGTTTTCCGTGAAGCTTCAGTTCCAGCCATGAACTCGGCTTCACACGAAGACAAGGCAACGGTTTCTTGCTTTTGTGAGCACCAAGTAATCAGACTCTCGCTTAGATAGAAGATGTGCCCAGTTGTACTTCTTCCATCATCCAGACCTACATTATGACTACTATCACTATACTCGATTAACCTCAGTACTTGTGTGTGAGATCTCGTGAAGGATAATCCGAGGGTGATTGTGCCCTTCAAGTATCTTAAAATATGCTTCATGGCAGCTCCATGTGATTCTCTTGGAATTTGCATAAATCTACTCAAAACTCCAACACAATATGACAAATTTGGTCTTGTATGTAAAAGATATCAAGGACAACCAACCTTCCTTCTATAATTTGTGGCATCAGTTTCCTTCTCTTGAATGGCTTTTGATAGTTTTAATCCCGACTCCATTGGTATATGAACAATGTTACAATCATCCATTCCTGAGTCTTCAAGAATCTTTTGAGCATAACGTTTTTGTGATAACGTTATTCCACCTTCAAGTTGTCTTACTTCTATTCCAAGATAGTAAGTTAGCTTCCCTTAGTCACTCATCTCGAATTTAGTTGCCATTTCTCCTTTGAACTCGTTAATAATTCTTTTATATTTCCCTGTGACAAACAAATCATCTACATAAACGGCGATAAGCAAACTTTGATCCAAGATTACCTTCTTGTAAACTGATGGCTCCTTGCTACATTTTTTGAACTTAAGTTCTTTAAGTACTTGATTCAACTTGATGGTCCAAGCTCTTGGTGCTTGTTTTAGGTTATACAAGGCTTTCTTAAGTTTATAGACTTTGTCTTCACTCCCTTTCACCTCAAAGCCTTCCAGTTGTGTAACATAAACGGTTTCCCTTATATCTCCGTTAAGGAAATCCGTTTTCACATCAAGATGATGTATCTCCCAGCCATTTGAATCGGATAGATTAACAAGAAGGCATTGTTTCAAGTCTTGCAACCGGTGTAAACACTTCTTCATAATCTTTTCCATACTTTTGCACATATCATTTGGCAACAAGTCTTGATTTATACTTGTTGATGCTTCTATCAGAATTACATTTGATTTTGAATACCTATTTAAGTCCTATGGGCTTGACATCTACTGGGAGCTCCTCTAGTTCCCAAGTCTCATTCTTGAAAATAGACCTAATTTCATCTTCACATGCAAGAATCCACACCTTTAATTCTTTTGCTTCTTTGAAATTCCTAGGTTCATCGTCTAAGCACAATAGTAGTTTTTCTCCTTCAATTTCGGACATCAAGACATAATCATCAAGATGTTTTGGTCTTGAAATGTTCCTTCGAGATCTTCTCAAGACTTCACCGGATGAAGTCTCATCCGAAACCGCATCCTTATTTTGTTCGTTGGTCTCCTCGGTTTCGTCTTTCGTCCTAATATCTCCGAGGTCTTGATGATCATCTCCATCGGACTTGGTTTTTGTCTCATTGCTACTAATCATAATCTCAAAACTTCCAACTTGACTCTCTTCTGAAGCTTTGTGATTCCAATTCCATCTTTTTGCTTCATCAAACACCACATCTCTACTTACTATAATTTTTTGAGAAACCGGATCACGTAATCGATAACCTTTAGACTCGGGTTTGGTTCCAAGATGAACAAGTATACGAGATATATCTTCTAGTTTCCTCAAGTATGAAACATGAACCTTAGCATATCCGATGCATCCAAAGATTCAGATATGATTGATGTTTGGCTTTTTCCATCAAGAACCTCATAGGGTGTCTAATCATTGATAGCTCTTGTAGCAATTCTATTCAAGAGATATGTAGAATATCTTACCGATTCTCCCCAAAGATAATTAGGCATCTGCATATGCTTCATCATGCTTCTTGACATTTCCATCAATGTTCTATTACGCCTCTCAACAACTCCGTTTTGTTGAGGTGTCTAAGGTGCTGTAAGATACCTTTTAATTCCCATTTCTTTGCAAAACGTTTTGAACTCATAGGACAAGAATTCACCTCCTCGATCAGTTTTAAACACGTCAATTCTTTCTCTAGTCTCCTTTTCTCTACCACATTTTTTAATCTCTTGAATTTTCCAAAGCCTCACTTTTTTTTGTCATCAAGATAGTCCACATATATCTTGAATGATCATTGATAAGAACAAAGATATACCTATTTCCAGCTGTAGTTTTTGGTGATATTGGTCCACAAAGATCCCCATGTACAAGTTCCAACACTTTATCCGCTCGGAATGAATTTTCCAAAGCCTCACTTTTTTTTGTCATCAAGATAGTCCACATATATCTTGAATGATCATTGGTAAGAACAAAGATATACCTATTTCCAGCTGTAGTTTTTGGTGATATTGGTCCACAAAGATCCCCATGTACAAGTTCCAACACTTTATCCGCTCGGAATGAAGTTGCCTTTGGAAAGACTTGCCTTGTTTGCTTTCCAAGTAAACATGATCTGCATATCTTCTTCTCTATATCGACCTTGAGGAGACCTTTAACTAGTTTTTTCTTGATCATGTTAGACAAATTATCAAGATTAATATGACCTAACTGTGCATGCCACTTGTTTGAATCACTTACCTCCGTTAAATGCACCTCCGAGTTTTTGATATCCATATGAACCTTGTAAAGTCGATTTGGTGATCTTTTGTCTTTGACAATTACTTTTACTTCTTGATCAAACATTTTCAAATAATCCCCTTTCATCTGTATATTACAGCCGGATTCGGTAGCTTGTCCAAGACTAATTATGTTACTCTTTAAACCCGGAATGTAGTACACATTAGTCATGATTTTTGTTTTATCGTTTTGATCCAAAAGAGAAATCGATCTTTTTCCCTTAATATCATTGCATGAGTCATCTCCAAATCTCACTTTTCCCATGATCATCTATTTGAGTAAAGTATCGTCTATTCCCCGTCATGTGATTGCTTGCTCCATTATCAAGATACCAAGTATTCTCTACATTAGATGTCTCAAATTTACATGGTACACAATTCTCCTCCTTTAAATAAACCACTGATAACAGGATTTTTTCGGCTATCAAATAACCTACTGTTATGTAATCAATTGCAATACAGTAAGGTGTCAATCCAACTGGGCTAGCAACTATTCAATTTGGATGCAATCTAGTCCACCTAATCCAAGCCAGAATGATTATGGTGAATGTTATTATGCGAATCAAGCTAAATAAAAACAGAATGCAAAAAAAAAACAGAGTAAAAACAGAACGCAAAAACAGAACGAAAACAAAGTAGGAAAAAAAGAGCAACAAAAAACAGAGCAATGACGAAAAACTGAGCAAGGACAAAACAAAATTTTAGGCGAAAAACAGAGCAATAAAAGAGATGAAATTCAATGAAGGAAAAGGGGTTCTTGAGGTTAAGGATCAATGATCAAAGCATTCCTAGGGGTTCCAGACTTGTTTATCAACCTATTTAGATGAATGCAATGCAGCAACATGAACTAATGCTTTTTCATGGGTTTTTTTTTCAAATTTTTTTGGTGTTTCTATGCCTTAAATGAAATGCAGATGATGAAATGAGGAAAATCGAAACTAAGAATCACAGAAAACAAAGTCAAATATCCTCTAGAACCCTCCCCCAAACTTAAATCACACAGTCTCTTGTGTGGATAAAAGCCCAAAAGAGGATCTAGACCAGTAAGTCTAAAGAAAATATGCAATGATATGTACAATGAATGTAAAGGAGGTGGTACCTAATTGGAGAGTGAAGAAGTTGGAAATGGAGGAGCTTCTGGTTCATCTTTGGAACGCTCGAGCAAGCCTTGCTCGAGTGTCATGCTCGAGCATGGAGTTCCTGGTGCATTTGAGGAACACTCGAGCTGATGTTGTTCAAGTTTTATGCGTTGGTGCCAGATTCCTTGTGGTGCATGATTTAGCCTCCAATTGAAGCGTATGTGGTTGGATCCGACCCTCCTAAGGTTCTACACACGTCCCTTGACCTGAAGCATAAGAAAAGAGCAAATGAAACAAAGAAAAACTGCATGAAAAATATATACAAGGATACCATGGGATTTCCTCCCAAGTGAGCTTGTTTTAAGTCACTAAACTTGACTTCCCACGCCCATCAGACTTGGGGTGGTGCAAAGAGAGGAATTGAGGTCCCCTCTGAAGTGGTTTCATCAACCATGTAAATCTTGACTTTATGCCCATTTTCTGGAAGATCCTCTCCTTTCTTGCTAAACATGGTGATGATCGACAAGGCATAACTCTTTTAAGGTTGAAAGGTCCTGACCAATCTGAATTTGGCTTCGTTGGGAAGAGAAGCTGCTTCACTTTTGGCAAATGGTTTGGGATATTTACTGCTCTTCACCTTGTACTCCATTACTCCATCCACAAATCAAATTAGTCTTAAAACTATATTAGGCCCAAGATCCAATTCTTGTAAATTTTATGATTCCTTAGAAGGCATATTTGTGATCTTATTGCAAGCAAACAAGGACTGAAGGCTTTTCCCGTCAACAACCTCTTCAAACATTGGAATTCTTCTGCAGTAATCGCTAGCCTTACCACTCTTAAACTTCATATTGAGATCCTTACCAAAGTTTAGCTCAATTTTTCCACTCCTCACATCAATTACAGCTCCAACAGAGGCTAAAAATGGTCTACCAAGTAGTAGTGGATCTTATGGTTCCTCATCCATATCAATCATCACAAAGTCTGTGGGAACCTCAATTTTACCAACCATTATAAGTATATCTTCCAGCAAACCATATGGCAAACGAACAGACCTATCAGCTAGAATCAAAGAGAGCTTACAAGACTTGTAGTTGTTGAACCCCAACCTCTTAGCAACAGATAATGGCATTAGGCTAATTGAAGCTCCAAGATCACATAAACATTTGCTGAAAGTTAAATGACCCAATGAGCATGGTAAAGTGAATGTCCCAGGGTCATCTAGCTTGTCTTGCACTATCTCCTCTCTAAGATGGTATTGCACTCATGAGTCTCTACTGCCATACCCTCTAGCTCTTTTGTTCTTTCCTTCACATCATCTTTCAAAAATTTCTGATAAGGAGGCATTAACATGAAAGCATCAAGTATAGATATCTTTACCTCAATGTCCTTCATTTGCTTTACAAAAAGAGCCTTATAGTTCATTGTTATGTCCTGTTTAAACCTTTGTGGGAAGGGTATTTGAGCTTTAAAAGGAGGAAGGGCAAAAAACTTGTGTATATCGTGCGAAACATCATGTTTTGGAGGTTGGTAAGGGGATGCTCGACCTAACCTTGCTCGAGTGTTCTGCTCGAGTGTCTCATTTGGTGGTTCTGAACATAATGCTCGATCAGCTCCAGTTCGAGTGTCTTGCTCGAGTGTTCCTTTCTGAGGCTTTTTCTCGATCTTTTCAACCTTTTTCTGACTAAGGCTGTCCTCCCCAACTTGAATGACACCATCCTCAGTGAATTTGTCATGTCTTAATTGTTGAGAGATCTCCTTTCCACTCCTCAATGTAATGGATTGGACAGTGTATTCCCTGGGGTTTTGAATAACTTTTCCTGGTAGTTGCCCAATAGTCTTAATTGTAGAGGAGGAAGGTTGTTGGTTCTCCAAATACTTAAACCTTACATGCAGTGTTTCAAATTTGCAATTGAGATCATTGTGAGAAGCGTCGATCTTACCATGAACCTCAACAAATTTCTTTGTCAATTATGTAGCTATAGCATTCTGACCTTTAAGAATTTGCTGCAAAATGTCCATAACCTCATGTGTTTGTTGGGGTTGAGATGGGTTGTGGTTCTCATATCCAGGTGCGACAGTAGGGGAGTGGTGATGAGTTTATTGGTACTGTGGTTTGGGGATAAAGAGTTTGGATTGAGCCTGGTTGTGTTGTTTTGGGGGATACACTTGATCTTGGGGATTAACCACATTGGTGTTCCTGTAGGAGAGGTTTGGGTTAGGGTTGTAACTGATGTAAGGGTGATAGATGTTACCCTGATTCTGCACAAAACTGACCTCCTCTACCTGATCTTCATCCTCTACTACCTGTTCTGCCTTACTCTCATGATGCACCTGTTTCTGCTGAACAAAGAGCAATATGTCCAGCTTGTCTTGTATGGCTTTGAGCTCCTTCCTGCTAATCATGTCTGGATCTATTGTACCCCTTGGAGTCCGATCATAGTCTTCACTGTATTGCCCATCTGCTTGGGCTAAGTTCTCAACCAGTTCCCAACCATCATCGACATCCTTGTTCAGAAAGTTCCCATTGTTGGTTGTGTTCAACAGCATTCGAATCTTGGGAAGAACACTCCTGTAAAGAGTACTAAGGAGAGACTCGGTACTGAACCCATGATGAGGGCATTGAGATTGATACATCTTGAACCGTTCCCATGCCTCAGAGAACGTCTCTGAATTGGTTTGGTTGAAACCAGAGATCGAGTTGCGAAGCTTCGCTGTTCTGGAATTGGAGAAGAATTTTGCAAAAAAGGCTTGCTTGCAAGCCTCCCAAGAAGTAATGGAACCTGGAGGCAAGTGTTTCTCTCACAAGTGAGCTTTGTCTCCTAAAGAGAAAGGAAATAGCCTCAACTTCAAAGCATCCTCCCCAACCCCATTAATTTTGGTCAAGCCGGTAAATCTCTCAAACTCATCAAGATGGTCTAAAGGATCCTCAGATGGCAGCCCATGGAATTTGCTATTCTGAACCATAGAGATCATACCACTTTTAATCTCAAAGTTGTTGTTGGCAATGGCAGGTGGAACGATTCCATGGCGTTGAGTGTGAATACTTGGAGCATCTCCAGCTCCGATATGTTGTGGCCTTCTAGCATGAGGCCCTTGCACATTTGCATGGTGTGCAGTTGGGTGTTCTGTAGTGTTGTCCTCCATCTCAACCTGATCTTGGTGATCCTCTAGCAACTTATTCTGTTGTTCCTGTAAATGTTCACGAGATAACTGGTTGATGTTGTCCGAATAACGAATGAGATGTTCACTGCCTTTTGATCTAGTCTGCATACAAACCAAATCTGATCCCGAAACAAGACACTCGACCAGGAGTTGATCGAGCTTGGAGGTCGAGCTTCATAAAAACAGTTGAAAATGAGACACTCGACCAGATGTTGCTCGAGTGTCCAGCTCGAGTGTTCCTAAAAATCAACAAAAACACAGAAAAACGATGGTAGCACACAATGCAATCGAAAACGCAAAAGAACTTGGTCTCAGGAAAGTGATAATCCTAACTGTAGCTAACTAAAACCCATTTGGCAACGGCGCCAATTTGATAACAGGATTTTTACGGCTATCAAATAACCTACTGTTATGTAATCAATTGCAGTACAGTAAGGTGTCAATCCAACTGGGTTAGCAACTATTCAATTTGGATGCAATTTACTTAACCTAATCCAAGCCAAAATGATTATGGTGAATGTTATTATGCGAATCAAGCTAAATAAAAACAGAATGCAAAAAAAAAATAGAGTAAAAACAGAACGCAAAGACAGAACAAAAACAGATTAGGAAAAACAGAGCAACTAAAAACAGAGCAATGACGAAAAATAGAGCAAGGACAAAACATAATTTTAGGCGAAAAACAGAACAATAAAAGAGACAAAATTCAATGAAGGAAAAGGGGTTCTTGAGGTTAAGGATCAATGATCAAAGCATTCCTAGGGGTTCCAGACTTGTTTATCAACCTATTTAGATGACCTCTAGGCAAGGAATCACAACAATCACATTCATTCTCATGCAATGGGACCTCTCTCAATCCCCAACCAGACTTGATTCTCACCAACGATTAGAGGGCTCAAGAGGCGTTAAACACAGACCTAACAAAGCCTAATAACACCTTAGACAGTCAATCTCTTGAGCTAGGAGAAGTTATCTCAACCTAAGTTCATTCAAGCATTATCACAAACACCTTTTGGGTGGGAAACACCAAACCATCAGATTTCAATTGATCAGAAAGAAATAAGCATTAAGGACACTTAGGTTGAAGATATCTAAACCTAATCAAACCTAAACAAGTCTGGAATTCCCTTAATCTACCCTAATCTCACCATCTCCTTAAGAACCCTAATTGATCTACTCAATATTCATGATGAAGAACATAAACCCAGAATTGTAAACCATTAACATCATCAGAAAGATCAAACAGAGATGAACAATAATGATTAAAAGCAGAAAATCGAATTCTCAAAAGATGAACAATGATCTAAGATTCAAAGAAAATGAAATTACAAAGGAAAAAGGAGAAAAAAGTTTTTTGCTTAAAGAAAAGAGGCTAAAACGTTCTAGGGTTTGCTTAATTACATAAATGGGGTATTTATAGGCTTTTTTACAAAAAGCCCTTAAAAAGTCAACTCTGACGAAAAAGTCAACGTTCTTGTGCGAAAAACCACTCGACCAAGTGATGGTCGAGTGTCATGGAGACATGCCAAATCTTCTAGATCACATCCTGAACTTCAACTTTAGGCCAATCGATTCACCCATAGGTCTTCTTGTAGTCCAAAATACTCCATAATAAGCTCCTAAAGTATCTGAAATCCGCCTTTTATGCAATGTATGCAATGCCCAATACTAGATATGCAAATTAGGCCTAAAAGGACCTAAAACAATGATGCTGCAAGTATGAATGCAAAACATGCTAAATAATGCCTTTAAAACATGGTAAAATCCAGACACATCAACCACCTCATGCATAAAGAGATCATCCGCGTCTTGTGTGTCTCCACTAACACTTTCTTCTTGAGTCTCTTGCAGTTTAAGCAAACGATCCGGACAGCTAGACGCATAATGCCCTAGTTTATCACACCAATAGCACATAACTTTCGATAGATCTCGATCTCCATTAGCTCTACCTCGACCTCTTCCATGTGATCGTCCTCCTCTACCTCTTCTTCTTGATCCTTCAATCATTTTCTCGTTTGGTTTTGTTGCTCCAAATACATCAATAGTTTTTGATCTTCTTGAATTTCCTCTTCTTCTTCTTCGAGAATTCTCTCTTCATAAGCCTTTAAACGACCTACAACATCCTCAAAGCTTGCAGTTTTGAGATCCAAGAGTTGTTCAAGGGATGCAACCATAAGTATGTATTTCTTTCTAGGTAAGCTCTTGAGAAACTTCTTAACCAACTTCGATTCTTCTACGATTACTCCAGAGAGGTAGATTTAGAAAAAATCATGTTTAGCTTGCCAACAAATTCATCAATTGTTTCGCCATCCTTCATCTTAAGACGGTCGAATTCGGACATCAATGTTTGCAACTTAGCCTCCTTCACACGTTCAACCCCTAAGTTTCGAGTTTTGATAGCCTCTCACATCTTTTTTGCCGTGTCTAATTCTCCAACTTGTAGAATAAGAGCTTCTGTTATGGATTGAAACAAAACGCACTTGCCATATTTTTTTTCTCTTATCATCAAGTTCAGCCTCAATTACCTCCCATACTTCAAGTAATTTGAGACATACTCTCATTCTCATGGCCCAAATGGTGTAGTTTGTTGCGGTTAACATTGAACATGTTATAGAGGAAGAGCCTCCTCCATTTTTAGCTCCATCCGTCGGAACCAAAGCTTTCTCGTCGCCCATTAATTTGTTAAACCTCTCGTTTAACCTTTCCTTCGTGAATTAGTCTCCTCCTTGATCACGAACCTTGCTCTGATACCAATTGAAGAACTTAAACTATCGATTGTAAACTCAAACAATTAATAAAAAATCACTCTCTTTATTGCTTTAGAAAACTCTCACAAAAACTAAAGCCTCAAACCTCAAACTCTTAGGTTATACCACACTTTGGTATCTCCCTTGTATAGACAAGATAAAGTCTTCCTAAATCTTCTAAGAAAAGGTATGATTAGATAACTCTTAACATAACAAAATCTATCTTATCTATTAAGTAACATGCTCAGCAAGTTACTATGTTCAAGATCAATTCAACACACGTACAAAAAAGTAGTTTGGGAAGTACGAGTAATAAAAAATTTAAGAATATTACTAAATTATATTCAAGAAAAACAAAAATTTATAAAAGATATATCAATGTTCAATGCAAAAAATTCAATATTACACTGTTAAAATTTGTAATCAAATGACCAACATTACTATTTTTACCAGAAATAATAGTATATCCACGTTGAATAGTTTGTATTCATTGTAAAGTTGTGAAAATTTAAATCAAATATTGTTATGGACTTGATCTTAATTATTTAAAACATATCTAAATTTTAAATCCAATATATTTTAACGTTTTGTTAACGTAAGCAAATTAACGGAAATTCAGGAAATTTTCGAACCCATTTCTGATCCTTTCACTCTGTAAGCTGATTCTCTTCCATGGCTTCTTTGCATCAAAGAGAGAGAGACGATGATCGATACATATAACCAATAAACGTGTAGGAGTGAGTTTTGCTGACTTGTCATATCGATCAACGACGTCTGAATTTAAAACTCCTTT